>NW_025903972.1:3795-17903 GCF_018835915.1 Vigna umbellata
ATTACTTTTATAACAATTTTTATTTTTCTTATCGCATTATTTTGTTTCAGTTTTTCTATATTATAATTTGTTGTGGTTTTTTATCTTCTTCCAATTTAATGTAATTCAAAGAAGATATTTGGTCTAAGTCAAAGTAAACTTGATCCATGTAAACCGAACTTCCAAATTATCAGTCACTGTACTCTGTCCAATCACTATTATACTTGCATTGATAACTGCTTCGTTAACAAGTTTTCTAAATTCTTGCATAATTGTGAAAATCAAATTAAAAATGAAAAAGCAAAGAAGCTTCGAAAGTTCATCCGGTGAAGCTTTTTCTACGTCCCTTCCTCTTCTCACTGTTCAAATTTTTTTCTTTGAAAAGATAAAATGGAAATCTTTCTTAATTATTCTTGTGTCAACTTTTCTTCTTTTCTTATCTGGATATTTATCTTTCTACAATTGAATAAAGATGGCTGATATACTTTCCAAATTACTCAAATGCATAAATTTATATTATTTATCTTTGTATTATTAATAAAATAATTACGATATTTATAAACCCTCACCTAAAGGGATTAAGGTGGGTCTAGTGCTCCATTATCTCATAATCCAATTCTTTGATCCAAAATATACTAAGTTAAAAAATTTTGACCGGATAAAATAGATTGACTCGTGGTTAAATAGAAAACATCGGCTTGTGTCGAGATAGATTGAAAAGGTTTGTTAAGTTTTATATCCACAAGATATAATGGGCTTGGTAAGTACATAAAATTTTGGTTTTGGATGCATTTAGAAGAGTATAAATTATATTGTTTCAATAATTGATTATGTATAAGTATAATTAATTATTGAAAAATTTTCTCTAATTTGTGTGCTTTAATTTTTGTTTTCCAATAAATATAGGAATCTTCTATTCATTCAAAAATATAGAATTGTATTATTTTCTTCTTTTTAATAAATGAAGCTTTATTTCTTTTCTTTCATTTTCACTATTACATGCTTTTTGGATACTCGAAGAAAATAATTAAATAAAATAAAAATAATTTTTGTTATAGCTTTTGTGTGTTAAGAGTGTTATTTTGGTGCATAGAATTGATTATCGCGGTATTATATCTTCCTATCTACTCCCATATAACACACATTATATGATAATCGTCACAAACACAAACAAATAAAGGTGAGCTAAGAAAACAAACAATAACAATCATAAACTACACAATAAGACAAGTAATACAATCTAACTAATAATCATCTTGTATCAATTTCCTCACAATGTCTAATGTTCCCAAAACTATATCCCTATAGGGTGGTTGTGTACCATCTCGCTAAAGACTCATTTCTCCTATTCATCAAGGTCTTACAAGTAAAAACTTTGGTGCTACACACACCAAGTATTATACTCATCATCAAGCTAAATTACACGGCTAAACATCTTTCCCCTCTTCTCTACATCTTACAAGATTTGCTTTTGGTACCATTCCAGAAGGCTTCTTACCAATGGATGTATCTTATGTGTATATAAACTCATGTCCATCTCTTATTTTATCCGATGTGAAACTTTGTTTGTACCCAACAAATAGATGAATAAGTAGGAGTTAATCTACCTTAAGAGAATGATGATGCAACCCTAGTTCTTAGTTTGGAGTTACTTTTTTAGTAATATCTTTTAAGAGATATTTTATTTCATGTTATAATATTTAAATTTATAGAATTCTATATCTTGCTTATGTTATTGTTATAATTATTTTTGGATGATGGTAATAATCTTCTCTAGTTATGAATTATTTATTTTTGAATATTAATTAATAATATTTATTAAAAATGGGATATTACAAAAATAAATCATCAATATTTTTACGTAAAAGGATTCATATATTTTGTATAGAAAAGTGTATATCATTTATTAAATTATTTAATAAAAAACTTTAGACATTCTAATAACTTAATTCACTTGTTTTAGAAATTTTAAAAATATAATACCACACAAAATTTATTCCTCCACATTTTGTTTAAAACTGGAAAAAGAAATTAAAGAAATAACTATTGTGTCAAACATTTGAAAAATCATAAAGTTAGGAAGAAAGTTGTCACATGATTTTACTGAATTATTACAACATTCTTAGAAACATCTGATTATGTGAAATTATTAATTAGCACAGAGATGATTTTCAATATTTTAATATAGAAAATAATTTCCATTAAAAAAATTGAATATTGAAAGAATATTTATTTATAATATAAAGTTCTCAATGCATAAATATTTTATTAATATAACTAACAAATTCATTATAAAATAGTTAACTAAATTTAAATTGAAATTATTATTAAAGTTGAGATGGCCGAGTTGGTCTAAGGCGCCGGATTAAGGTTCTAAATATTCCTTTTATGTTGAGTTATATTATAATTTCTATTAAACTTATTATTAGAAAAATATTTTACGCACCTTTCAAAAAATACAAAGAGAAATATTTCATAATTTAGTTTAAGAAAAAAAAAACAATTTTCTTTTATAATAATTTAGAACAAAAAGTATATATATATATTAAAGGATTATCTAAACAATTTATACAATGAATAACTTTTATAAATGTGGGTTAAATGTAGGATACCAAAGCTAGCCATTAATACGCTCTGTTTATTTGTGATTGAAATGTTTTTGCTCGGCCATGTCCAATTGATATTGGTTTAGACTTGTGGAAGTGTAAGCTTGGCAAAAAGATTATTGTTTTTAAATATTCACCTCAAACAGCCTCAACTTCAAAAGAAAAGAGATAAACATCATTTTATTTTACCAAATTTGTAACACCTTGCACCTTAACATCTAAATAAGAAATTTATAAAAAAATATTTTAAAAAGTATAATTTATCCATGGTTATAGTTCAAAATTCAAAAAATTATTTGATTTAAGGATTAAGGTGATAGATGTAGTATGTTTTTAGAAGCTTATTTCACACTCTAGATACTTATTTTGAATATTTAATTGTTTCTAATAATAAGCACATTTCATCTTGTAGACTAATTTGCAACTAACAACCTTTTTGTTTGGTGGCAATCAAACCAATGACCAAGTTTGATTCCTCTCAAGAGTCTGAATCTCCCCTACTGCCAATGATCATGTTAACAAGACTCTTAGAAAGAGGTAGACTCAATGATGGTAGATAAAGATATGCAAAAAGCAGTGTGAAAGTCAAAACAATTAGAATAAGACAAATATGACTGTAAAGAATAACGAGTGTAGTAGGAAGTATTAGCAAAAGAAATATGTGAACAATCATAGTCAAACAAATAAGCATGTGGTTTCCTAAGTTTACTTGAAAGTCTAGCAGGTTGATCAACATGTTGCACAAAATCATTAGAATCATCATTGAATTACATAACTGATCAACAACAATAGAATCATTATTAGTAGAAACATGGTTAGAAGTAATATGAGAAACTGTGAACTAGGTGTATCAAAGAATCAAATGATTGTTGAGATGCAGTCGTACCAGTGTTGTGATTATGAGAAACTGTGTTTAAATTATATGATATATATATATATATATATATATATATATATATATATATATGTTTTATGTTGATATTTAATATTGGAAGTAATCAAAATTATATTAATAGTAATGTTTAAACAACTACAAATAGAAATAATTAAGTGATAAATAATGATATCAAAGCAATAACTAATGTCTTTAAAATTAATTTATGTGATCGTTCATATTGCATGAAAGGAAAATAGAATGATGTAGAAGGAAGGAAGAAAAGAAAGAAAAGCACAATATTGTTATGTTCTATTATATATGACTAATTTGATAACTAAATTCTCAATTAAAAAATAAATTACTAAAACAGATTATTATTATAAAATGATAAATTGTGTCTAAAATGATTAAAAATTGTAGTAACTATTAGTTATTGAATGAGTAATGATTTTCTTTTTTAATTTACTGAGTTGATTTGGTGACGAAATTTTTAGTTATTCAAATTGGTCATTATCTTAAAAGATATACAGGAATATGCAGTGTGCATATATATAGATTCAAAAAATATAATTAAGAATATACAGTTTTTCAAATAATCACTTTAGACATAAGTTATTTTGGACTTTTAACGTTTGATCTCTGTCCGACGTCTATATGGGTGACGTTAATGAGACGTCAGACCTATATAGGTCAAACGTCTATATAAACGTCTGATCCATACAGGTCAGACGTCTCTGAGGTTGCTCTTGACTTATGGTGATTTGAGTTTACAACTTTATATTTTAGTTGAAGAGAATGTATTGTACATTTTTTTTATTGGATGGTTTTAAAAACGTAGTGGAGGAATTGGAGGAGTACAAAACGCAAGAAATCACCGCCGAAAAACGCTGCCCAAGGACACGAGAATAATTGCACCAAAACCTAACGAAAACGCATTTTAATCGGTTCAAATTAAAGATAATGCATCAAGAGTGATGTAATCGGAGTAAAATTAATTTAAAACGATGCAAAAGTGAGAAAACGAAACTGAAAAGCATAACCCATAGAGAGAAAACGCGACGAAGATGATGAACAATGAGTGCGCGTAACGGCTGTCTCGCGTTCGCGGTGTTTTAATGCCGACATTTAGACATCGGTTCCCCTAATAACAGACGTCTAAAGTGCTTTAGAAGTCGGAATGGCGGGATCAGATGTCTAAATAGAGTGAAAAAATGACTTTTTAAATTTCTGGGTTGTGTATTTAGACGTCGGTTCCCCCAATAATAAACGTCTAAGATGCTTTAGAAGTCGGAGTGGCGGGATCAGACGTCTAAATGGGGTCAAAAAGTGACTTTTTAAATTCTTGGGTTGTGTATTTAGACGTCGGTTCCCCCGATAACAGACGTCTAAAGTGCTTTAGAAGTCGATTCCCCCCATAACAGACGTCTAAATAGAATAAAAAAATTTTAAACTTTTTCGTTTAGTTTTGACGTCTATTCGGGGGAGCCGACATAAATGAGTATTAAGACATCGGTTCATCCGATAATAGACGTCTAAATTGCTTTAGAAGTCGGAGTGGCGGAATCAAACGTCTAAATGTAGTCAAAAAGTGACTTTTTAAATTCTTAGGTTGTGTATTTAGACGTCGGTTCCCCCAATAACAGACATCTAAAGTGCTTTAGTGGTCGAAGTGGCGGGATCAGACATCTAAATGAAGTTAAAAAGTGACTTTTTAAATTTATAGGTTGTGTATTTAGACGTTGGTTCCCCCGATAATAGACATATAAAGTGTTTTAGAAGTCGGAGTGGCGGGATCAGACGTCTAAATATAGTCAAAAAGTGACATTTTAAATTCTTGGGTTGTGTATTTAGACGTTGGTTCCCCGATAACAGACGTCTAAAGTGCTTAAGAAGTCGGAGTGACGGGATCAAACGTCTAAATGGAGTCAAAAAGTGACTTTTTAAATTTCTAGGTTGTGTATTTAGGCGTCGGTTCCCCCAATAACAGACGTCTAAAGTGCTTTAGAAGTCAGTTCCCCCCATAACAGACGTCTAAATAGAATACATTTTTTTTAACTTTTTCATTTAGTTTTGGCGTCTATTCGGGGGAGCCGACGTAAATGAGTATTTAGACGTCGGGCCCCTCCATAGCCGACATCTATATAGTTATTTTATTTACGAAAAATGCCACCAGTCATTTTTTACGTTGGATATTCGAGGATCAGACGTCTAAAGGGTGACGTTAAAGGTATTTTTTGCACTAGTGAATAGTTTAAACCCAAAGCTGCAACTCTTATATCTCACATCACTAACATCTTTTTATGAGAAGTCTCCAAACGTGCATCCTCATCTATTCACCCCATTAAAATTATCATTGCAAAAAAAGAATACAAAATACAAAACAGACCAACAAGAAATACAAGAAACTAATATATAAATAGGTGCATTGAATAACAAATAAACATGTTATATTCATACTAAAGAATCCACATAGTTATAAAACACAAGTCACACAAGATAAAGAATCTTCTAGACTCAATAATATAAAAAAGCATTGATGTCAGACAACTTGGAAGTTATGCACATGTGGTGGATACCCTTTCACTTGATAAGGTTAATCCCTTACTCTCATAAGAACTACATTGTTCTTTAGACAAAGATCTCCTATTACTCTCACATCCTAATTCATCATTCTCTATTTGAGTACAAACGATTAGTAAAGTCTCAAGATAACCTCCATTTTATGTCTCTACTTTAATGCATACCCTAAGAAACACACATCAAAAGGATTTTCTCCCTGAAATTCCCTATATCATCCATCCTTTCATTTATCATAGTATTCCACTCCAAATTACAAATCCACATCTAATAAACATTATATTTAAGCAAAATGAAGTTGTATGGTATCTTCTAACAACAAAGAATTTTCACCTAACGTCACAAATCCAGAGGCGCCACTGGAGGTTATTGCTCAACCTGGTCAACATGGCTCCCAAAGCGACTTTCTCACCCACCAACCCAAGACTTGTCTCACGAAACTGCCACTAGAGCTCCTAGGATTTAAATCCTGAAAAATGGTGCCCAACAGTAAAAAGTTCCGTCCAACGACAAACCAATCAGAGAACCCCTACATAAGTGGCACTCATCAATCCTGATCAACACTTAGTGGCACCAAGTTAGTGAACTCTCTAACTTTGGTTTCGCTCAGTAAGAAAAACCTTTGCCCAATGATAACTCAATCATTGATCAATCAAAGTAATGCTACTTTACTATAGCAACTTCAGTATTGTCAAGTCAATAGTTAACAAATTAGTTACGAAATAGTCAACCATAAGTCGTCTCTCAACAAACATGAAATTGATTNTTGAATAGTTTATTGTACTATACAACTTTTATTATGAGTCTATCACACTTATGATGTTGTCTTAGAGATTTTACTTAATATATATATATATATTATATTATATAATATATTATAATTAAATAAAAATTATGAATTATTGTGTAGTGGTTAGGGCTTTTATTACAATACAAGGCAATGGTGGGAGCCACTCATTTGAGTTTTATTTTTGGTGGAGACATAGTAGGGTCCACCAGAGGATTTGTTTTAAGACTGAGTGGTGTTTGAAAAGAGTAAAAGTGGAAAAATCGAAACTTAGCATCGAAGGAGAAACACAGAGAAGGTGTTGTTGAGTATAAATTCCGCCCTCAAACTCTTCCTCCTCAAACATACACATATATCAAACAATCCCAACCAAACTATTCATTTGCAGCATCAATATGAGGGCAGCAAGGACGACGAAGGAAGCCTGGACCTCCAGGTTTCTGAAGTGGCCAGTGCAGCCGCCGCTACCGTCGCCGTAGCCGCGGTATATATGCCGTTCTCTCCATCATCATCTGCTAACTCCGAGCATGAAGCGCGCTTTGGCGCAAGGCGTGAGAGAGAAGAACAGCTTTATAATAAGGGTGGCGCCGCCCTGGAGGTATGATAATTTCTTTTTCTCTTCACTCACAATACTTGTTTTTGGATTTCACCTCATGTATACAATGGACCATTAATTTTTTCACACCCACATGATTTGAAAGCAATTTACATTCCTAACATTGATATGCGAAGTGGAAGAAACCTGAGGCTGGTTGGGTGAAGCTGAACGTGGATGGTTCGCATGATTCGCAAGACCTTTTCATGGGACCCTCTGCAGGTTGTGGAGGGGTTGTGAGAGATTCATCAGTAAACTGGGTGCGTGGCTTTGCTAAAAAACTGGCTCATCTTTGAAAGCGCACCAGACAGAGTTACAAGCCATTCTCACGGGGCTGCAGTTTGCTTCACGCATGAAGCTTAAGAAAGTGGTTTTGGAATCAGACCATAACTCGGCGGTGAGCATGGTGGAGAACGGGGTTAAGCCCAATCACGAAGATTACGATGTGGTGGAACAGATAAAGGAGAAGCTAGCCCGTTTTGAGGGGGAAGTGAGGCTTGTTGTTATCAACACCATGGCCAACAGTGTTGCTGACAGGCTCGCCAAAAATGCTCGTGATCCGTCTTTTAATCCTGTGTACCAGGAGTATGATGATCCACCTGAAAACTGTGTCCAGTATCTCCAAAGGGATTTGATGGGGTGTGTCAGCAGCTTCTAGATATATCTTATTAAAATAACAAACACAAACATGGAGTGAGGAAATTTCAACCCACTACTTCATCAACTGCTTTTACGTTTTATCTTTATGAACATCTTACCCATGTTTGTTTTAGTTTTTGTTGAGATGTTGGATGTCCGGTTCCGTTATAATTCAGTTCACTACTAGTAAAGACTATATTATGATATTCAGAAATCATCTATATTTTATCTTAAGAAAACTACTGCTTTACATCTAATTTCTACAACTTCAACTTTATGTTAAAAATAACTTTTTTAGTTACATAATTTTTATTTTGATATTTTGAGATGTTGTAACTATAGCTAAATTTAAATAATCTAAATAACAAGAATCTAAGCTAAACATTGCATAAAGTCAAAAAAACATGAAAGTGAAAGAATTTTAGCTAAGTCAGAAGGAATAAGGAACAACAATTAGACCTTACCATTTTTTTTAATATTTTCTACGAGATTTGATAATTATTAAATTTTTATGATAAAAGATAATTTGAGAGAATTATATCTTTAGATATTTTATTTGATATTTTTAAATAATTATTTTATTTAATTATGTGATTAAATATTAAAATGGTTTAAATCCTTGGATGGTCCTCGTATTTGTACAAGAATCTCAAGTTGGTCTTCATATTTTCAACTGTCTCAATTAGGTCATAATATTTGTAAAATTGAATCAATTTTGCTCTAACCGTTAAGTTGTCATAAACGGCATTAGTTGGTGCTGACGTGTTGCATAATTAATTAGCTGATGTCAAAATATTTTATTACGTGGATTTTTTTTAATTTAAGAGATTATGACATGGCAATCCTTGGTCGTTCTCTTCTCCTTCATTTTTGATCTTCTATCTCGCGCAAGGCAAGAGTGATCGCGATGGCCTTCGTGATAGCGCCGACCAAGCGGCATTTTTGATGGTGGCTCGTGGCTGGCGTCTTGAGCGTTCTTCTTCTTTTCCCTCTTTTTTTGCGCTATTTCGCGTTGCAAGGATGAACTTCTTCCCTCTTCTATTTCTGGTTCTGTTCAAAAGTTGCAGGGAGTAGGTAGTTGAAAAATAAGAAAGAGATTATTTTGTGGGTACCGTGTGATTGAAAGATGGTAAATTGGATTCCTTAAAATATTCTAGAAAGAAAAAAAATTTAGGAGAAATAATTTACGGCTCAGGTTTCTTTCTTTTAATTACTTATAAAAAGTTAATTATGAAAATGGATGATTCAGAACCCAAAAGCAGCGTCACTGAGAGGCACATAGACGCAAGAAGCTCGATGCAAACCATTTTTCCTCTTTTTTGCTTGAACCCTAAGAGAGTGAAAAATCCCAATTTGATTTTGCAAAGCTTGCGGAGGCGATTAAGAGCCCCTTCGAAAGGCATTAGGGACAATTTGAAAACATGAATTAACCTCACAATTTGATAGCAGGTATGGGCTTGGAACCAACTCCTGGAAAATTAAAGGAAACCACATTGATTTAAAGAAATGTTGGAATTACTCAGAGTCGGACAGGAATATTTACAGTAATAGAAAAATAGAAATTGCTTCACTGTCATATGGTACCAAAACAAACCTACCTTCTTGAACATCATAATAAGCAACAATGTTAGTTGGATTGATCATAACTTGAGGATTTTCACTATACATGTTAGGAATCGCGCTATTATAGTAAATCTGTGTAGGAACAAAAAATGCACCCTTTGACTTTGCTGTAGTCCCCCGTGCGCACACCTTCTCCCATGCGAGACCCTCCCGTTAAGCCTGTGAGCAGCCTAAGCCAAAGGCTAAGAATCCCAACAACAGGGAGATGAGACTTGAAGAGAAACAAGTTGGTTTAGGATTACAAAGTTTGCCAGAATAGAAAATGGAACAAGTGGTGCAGATCATAAGGAGGAGTAACAGGCATTTGAAGCACGATGCGGATGATATCGAGCTAGACATTGAGGCTGTTGACACAGAGACTCTTTGGGAACTTGATCGGTTGGTGAGGATGAATGAAACTTGTAGGGTTTTCTGAACGTTGCTCGCATAATTTTTTTATTTTTTTATTTTATTAAATTTCATGTCATAATTGGCAGCATAATTTTTTTAATAAAATATTTACCTCAGCATATCCACTTTAGCATATTTTAACCCTATCTGTAAAACTTAACGGACAGGGCTTAATTGGCTTAATTGTTTAAATATTTGGATTCAATTAAGATATTTTGCAAATATATGAACTCAATTGAAACAGTTAGAAATATGAGGATCTACTTGAGATTCTCGTACAAATACGAACACCATCCGAAGATTTAAACCTATTAAAATATATTATTTTCCAAGTCTTTTTAATCCAACAAATGTGTCCTTAAATATTTTTAGATATCTACCATAATCAAATATATCTTGAAAATATTTAATTATTTAGAAGAGATTAAACTTTCAAAAATAATATTACAATATCTGAAGAGCCTAAAACAAAATCCAGTCAAAATTATAAAATGACTTAGGAAAACACATTAAGGAAGTTTAGGAACCCTTTCGGGTGCTAATTTCCTCCTCTCTACCATCTTTCACATTCTCTACTCTCTCATTTTCTATTTTTATGTTACTTCTACATTGAATGGAGTGTTAAGTCTCTAGAGTTAATTCTGCTAAAATTTTTAATGAATTATGAGGTTAGAATTCAATAATTAGTTTGTTCTTTTGATTATTAATGTGATTTATTTTTATTTATGTCTTTTACTTCTTAATCAAGTAAAAGTAATAATTTTTATATTATAGCAAAGTTAGCCTAGTGATAAATCTACATATCATATCAATAATTTGAGTCCAAGGGTTTTTAATTTTAATTGAGAATCCACTTTGATTAATTTAGAAACTTTCAATGTGATTGAACAAATTTTTGCTAATAATTGAGAATGCACTTGATAAAGGTGAAAATTTTAAAGAATTAATTCAAAAGAATGTTCTTTGATTAATTAGCTTTTACTTGATATAAGAGTTAAAGAATAACATGATTAGACATAAATATATTACTAAGAATGTACTTTGTTAAATTAATGTACTTTGGTTAAATTTGTTATGATTAATTTGGTTAATAGTGAGAACATGAACAAATTAACTGAGAATTTACATTAGTTAATTTGAAAATATAAGAAAATAATTAATTGAACAATAATCCTTAAGTAATCAATGATGATCTTACTCTTGGAAAAGTATTGGAATCAACCTATTTGTTTATTATTATTTTTATCTCTTTTTATATTTCTAATTTTATTTCTTTCTTTCATTTACTATTTTGTTAATTAATCTTTTACTTATTTTGTTTATCCTTTTCTTCTTATATTATTTTTATTTTATTCGATTAACCTTTTTTGTATAGTTTTTATAAGAACTAATTTATTAAAATCAATTTCATGTTTGTTGAGAGAGGATATATATATGTTTTATGTTGATATTTAATATTGGAAGTAATCAAAATTATATTAATAGTAATGTTTAAACAACTACAAATAGAAATAATTAAGTGATAAATAATGATATCAAAGCAATAACTAATGTCTTTAAAATTAATTTATGTGATCGTTCATATTGCATGAAAGGAAAATAGAATGATGTAGAAGGAAGGAAGAAAAGAAAGAAAAGCACAATATTGTTATGTTCTATTATATATGACTAATTTGATAACTAAATTCTCAATTAAAAAATAAATTACTAAAACAGATTATTATTATAAAATGATAAATTGTGTCTAAAATGATTAAAAATTGTAGTAACTATTAGTTATTGAATGAGTAATGATTTTCTTTTTTAATTTACTGAGTTGATTTGGTGACGAAATTTTTAGTTATTCAAATTGGTCATTATCTTAAAAGATATACCGGAATATGTAGTGTGCATATATATAGATTCAAAAAATATAATTAAGAATATACAGTTTTTCAAATAATCACTTTAGACATAAGTTATTTTGGACTTTTAACGTCTGATCTCTGTCCAACGTCTATATGGTTGACGTTAATGAGACGTCAGACCTATATAGGTCAAACGTCTATATAAACGTCTGATCCATACAGGTCAGACGTCTCTGAGGTTGCTCTTGACTTATGGTGATTTGAGTTTACAACTTTATATTTTAGTTGAAGAGAATGTATTGTACATTTTTTTTATTGGATGGTTTTAAAAACGTAGTGGAGGAATTGGAGGAGTACAAAACGCAAGAAATCACCGCCGAAAAACGCTGCCCAAGGACACGAGAATAATTGCACCAAAACCTAACGAAAACGCATTTTAATCGGTTCAAATTAAAGATAATGCATCAAGAGTGATGTAATCGGAGTAAAATTAATTTAAAACGATGCAAAAGTGAGAAAACGAAACTGAAAAGCATAACCCATAGAGAGAAAACGCGACGAAGATGATGAACAATGAGTGCGCGTAACGGCTGTCTCGCGTTCGCGGTGTTTTAATGCCGACATTTAGACATCGGTTCCCCTAATAACAGACGTCTAAAGTGCTTTAGAAGTCGGAATGGCGGGATCAGACGTCTAAATAGAGTGAAAAAGTGACTTTTTAAATTTCTGGGTTGTGTATTTAGACGTCGGTTCCCCCAATAATAAACGTCTAAGATGCTTTAGAAGTCGGAGTGGCGGGATCAGACGTCTAAATGGGGTCAAAAAGTGACTTTTTAAATTCTTGGGTTGTGTATTTAGACGTCGGTTCCCCCGATAACAGACGTCTAAAGTGCTTTAGAAGTCGATTCCCCCCATAACAGACGTCTAAATAGAATAAAAAAAATTTTAACTTTTTCGTTTAGTTTTGACGTCTATTCGGGGGAGCCGACATAAATGAGTATTAAGACATCGGTTCATCCGATAATAGACGTCTAAATTGCTTTAGAAGTCGGAGTGGCGGAATCAAACGTCTAAATGTAGTCAAAAAGTGACTTTTTAAATTCTTAGGTTGTGTATTTAGACGTCGGTTCCCCCAATAACAGACATCTAAAGTGCTTTAGTGGTCGAAGTGGCGGGATCAGACATCTAAATGAAGTTAAAAAGTGACTTTTTAAATTTATAGGTTGTGTATTTAGACGTTGGTTCCCCCGATAATAGACATATAAAGTGTTTTAGAAGTCGGAGTGGCGGGATCAGACGTCTAAATATAGTCAAAAAGTGACATTTTAAATTCTTGGGTTGTGTATTTAGACGTTGGTTCCCCGATAACAGACGTCTAAAGTGCTTAAGAAGTCGGAGTGACGGGATCAAACGTCTAAATGGAGTCAAAAAGTGACTTTTTAAATTTCTAGGTTGTGTATTTAGGCGTCGGTTCCCCCAATAACAGACGTCTAAAGTGCTTTAGAAGTCAGTTCCCCCCATAACAGACGTCTAAATAGAATACATTTTTTTTAACTTTTTCATTTAGTTTTGGCGTCTATTCGGGGGAGCCGACGTAAATGAGTATTTAGACGTCGGGCCCCTCCATAGCCGACATCTATATAGTTATTTTATTTACGAAAAATGCCACCAGTCATTTTTTACGTTGGATATTCGAGGAACAGACGTCTAAAGGGAGACGTTAAAGGTATTTTTTGCACTAGTGAATAGTTTAAACCCAAAGCTGCAACTCTTATATCTCACATCACTAACATCTTTTTATGAGAAGTCTCCAAACGTGCATCCTCATCTATTCACCCCATTAAAATTATCATTGCAAAAAAAGAATACAAAATACAAAACAGACCAACAAGAAATACAATAAACTAATATATAAATAGGTGCATTGAATAACAAATAAACATGTTATATTCATACTAAAGAATCCACATAGTTATAAAACACAAGTCACACAAGATAAAGAATCTTCTAGACTCAATAATATAAAAAAGCATTGATGTCAGACAACTTGGAAGTTATGCACATGTGGTGGATACCCTTTCACTTGATAAGGTTAATCCCTTACTCTCATAAGAACTACATTGTTCTTTAGACAAAGATCTCCTATTACTCTCACATCCTAATTCATCATTCTCTATTTGAGTACAAA
>NW_025903973.1:0-12049 GCF_018835915.1 Vigna umbellata
TTTAACCCAAATGCTAGCAATAGATACTAGCTTGAGAAGAAAACATCCATATAAGTTCGACAGAAGACAACAACAAGTTCGAAGGGAGAAATATGGACACAAGCTTAGCATGAGACAATATCAACAAGCTTGGCAAGAGACAGTCTCAGCAAGCTTGACAAGCTCGATAGAAGACAACTTAAGAAAGCTTGGCACGAGACAACTTTGGCAAGACAAACATAGAGATAAGCTTGACCTATATACAACTTAAGCTCAACCCACCAAAAATTCTACAATCTTTTTTTCGCATATAAACTCCTTTTGATTCAAGCATTCCTTTCGAGTTTCAAAGAATGAACAAAAGTCAAGGAAAAACTTTGTCAAATGTTAGACTTTATCTTCCCCAACCGGTGTTCACACATGGACAACTCTATGTAGTAGTATTTAGAGTGAAAACAAAACAAGGCTTGAAAATACTAATTGTAGATTAAGATGGGAATGTAACCAATACAATAATACAAAAAAATATTTGAAAATATTCCTTCATCTGTAAATGTGATGGATGGAAGAAAACAATATGGTAGCAAACTCATCAAGTTTTTGCTATAAAAATTTATTTTCCTTACATAACTCAAACTATCTTCCCCAACAAATACTCTAACTATATACTAACACACAAAAGAACACTTTCCATGTCAATCATTTGACGTCACGCAAGCAAAATGTCAATGTTAAAATGATCGGTGACATTTTTGAATTTTTGGAATAAAATTGATGATGACACCTTGTTCCTCTAATGTCAAATGCCTAAATGACATCGGCCTACCTTAGATACGTCATTAATTGATGTCAACCCCAAACAGTTTTCGACGTCAAAGGCCTAAATGATGTCAACCTCTAGTATGTCTGATGTCATAGGTTTCTTAAAAAATTTAAGAAGCAGCACAAACCTTATTTTGTTGCATTATTGCTTCATGCTTTCTTCTTAAGCTACTTAGCATTCATCAACAATGGTGACGAAGAAGTTCTAAGGTGAGTTTTCCTTGTTTCACTCACTTTCAACCTTTTTTGCTTTTGTTTATGGAAATTCCTTTTGTTTTACCAATTTCGTGCTCATTACTTTGCATTTTCAAGGGTTAAAAGCAAACCTTAACAAGATGATAAGGATCACTCCCTCCATCCAACTTCGTTTTGAGCTTTGATTTCATTATAAGGTTAATCTTTCCTTCTTTTTTTATCTTAGACAACTTTTTTTAGGTTTTTTAAGGCATGTTTTGTTTTTATTAAATATTTGAGTATTTTTAATATCAAATTTAGATTTATTATTGTTTGTTTAAGTAATTTTAACATTTATTATTATATGTTTTTTTTTTGACAATTTTAGATGTCTTATTGGATGTTGTATGTTTATATAATTTTAAATTTATATTAGATTTTTTATTATTATTTGGTATATTTTTATTTATATTAAGATTTATTATAATTTAGTTAACCATTAAGAGAACCATTTGGCACAAATAATTAAACTTTTAATCATTTTGTGTTAAATCTTGATTTTCTTATCCAAACAATTGATTCTTCTTTTAATAATTTATTACAACATATATAATGAAGTTTATGCATAAGTTTGATAAAATTTTGGTGAGACCATTTTTTGTTGTTCTCACGATGCAGACTTGATTGTGGTTCATGAGTGATATACTTTCCATTCATGTACTCGGAGACTAATTAATGCGCAAAAGTTTACAAATTTACGATTAAACCTTGATGTAAAATTATTAAAATATATTTGCATGGGTAGGTCTCACGCATGTGAAAGTTAAAAATTTGATATTGATGGAGTTTTTTTCAGCATATATGGATCGAAGTTGGATGAATGGATGTCGCATCAGTGAATGAAATTATGAAACGACAGAATTTTGAGTTCTTACAATATGCTTAAGAACACGCAATCTTTGTGAAGAGACATTTTTTCTTGTGTTCGTTGTCTTAATTAAATACGTCGCACTTAGGCAACAATGTGTGATCATATATTCATATTCGGTATAATGAGGATTTATACAGTTTGGACTTGACATGAAGAAGTATTACACAAGCCTACAACAGCATGAGGAACAAATTATGTAGACAAATGGATGAGTGGTCATTTAGAGAGCATGATATGTGATGTTGGTGAAAAAAATTGGTAAAACTCATTTATATGATTCTCTTATGTATGATTCAGAGGAAGAGTTACACCTAGAATGTGCTAACTTTACACGACTGTTGACAATTTTGAAATTGTTTAATTTAAAATCAAGGAATTGATGAACTAATAAAAGTTTCACAAAATTGTTGAAGTTGTTGAAGAATATGCTTCTAGAAAATAATGTGTTACCTATCGGTAATTACAAGGCGAAAAAAATTCTATGTCCAATGAGATTGAAATACAAAAAGATACATGCATGTCTCAGTGATTATGTATTGTACGGAGACAATTTTACTTCACTGAAGGCATGTCCAACATATTGTTTCGTAGTTTAAAAAGAAAATCAATGGAAATAGTTGGATGAAGACAAATACGGTCCACCTAAGATGGTGTGGTGCTTGCCTATTATGTCACGTCATAAATAAAAATTGTCATTTGAGCAGGAATTAAAAAAGATTGAATTTAGGTAATATTATATAACTTTAACATATTAGAAATCACATCAAAATTTAAACATTAGTGTTCATACATAATGAAGATATGTTATCTTTTCAGCGGTTCAAAAATCTATCACCCATAACATATAAAACAATAAAGATGATAAAACAAGAGTGAATAGTATATCTATTGAAACCATGGAATTAAGACCCACTATAACATTACTTACTTTGTTTGAAAATTTTCAAGAATGTAGAAGTTACAATTCTATTAATATGAGAAATACACTACTGCTTTGGCCATTTGGTTACAAAATATGTTACCAACAAGAAGTTCATGGATTAGTTGTTAAGTACATCTTCTTGGAATATTTGCAAGGAATAATTAAAAAGGAAAACAATGAAAAATCAAATACATACTAAACTTTTGATTAATCACTCTATAGTAAAGATTTTGAAGCAATTCCACCTTACATGTAATTCCTGTGAAAATCAGTGTTTACTCACTAATTCTGTTCAGTTTAGACCTTGAGTTTGAGACTGTAATAGACCTTCAGTTAGTCCTCAATCAATTTTTTAACAGAAAAATCTGTAAACAAGGAAAACCATGGTAAAAATAGAGTGAAATATATGTGATTATTAATAGAAGTAAAAGAAAAAATTGAATCATCTTCTCATCAAACAAGTCCATATTATTTGAAGTGATGGAAATACGATAAGTTTCACCATGACATGCAAAAGGAAAGGATAAAGGGAAGATGTCGACACAACATATTTTTAAGGACAATATAAGGATTGTTGAACTCTTAAGCTTCTGTAACTCATCACTTGAGGTACACATTAGAGGAATGCAAACATAAACAATTCTAAACATGAAGATGCATAACTTAGCCAGTATTATATGCAACCTGTGTCATTCATGTAAATTTTTGGTTTCCATCCTGAAAAAACTGGTACTCATTTCCTGAAGTGTTTTTGGTATCATTATCTAATCAAAACTGAAGTTTCACCTCAGCAATCTGCATAATAAACATTTGCATCGAATGAAATTCCAATTTGATTGAAGAATAATACAAAAAGAACTTAAGGAAACTAATTCCAATTCTGTGCAAACGAGGAATTGCAAAATTCTTTTCTCTACTGTGATAATGTAAAAACCTGGTAAATATTCAAAAGATATTGATCCAAACAACTTTGTACTGTTCAAAATATCTATCAACTTAGAAAGTCCAAGTACTAGAGCTTTACATTATATAGAGTAAAGGTGTACTATATATACAATATAAACATAACTCCAACACTTAACCCCAACATTTAAAATCTAAAACCAAAACTCACTCTATATACAAGGAGAATTCGCTTCACAACTCAATTTTTTTGGCTACTAGTGCCCTTACACTATTTAGTCTTCCTTAAGCTTATAGACATTGTCAATGTAATCTTCTGTCTCCCACAGGAAAGATCCAAAAGCAACAGCTTCCAATACTAGTCTCTTCAAGCTAGAAAATGAAGTCAAAATAACATCATCATTCTCAAACGAACCCGAATCCTTGTTGTTAAAGAGTGCACAACTATAACTACCCACCAAATTCACAGCCTCCTTAGATCTCAATCTGGCACATCTTTGCAATGATCCAGGATGAAAGCTCATAACATAACATTTTAAGTCCTCAACTTCCTCTTCTGGCCTGATTAACCCTTGCCCTAAGGATGGCATGTTACTCAAGTGGCCAAAGATGGCCTCTTTGAATCCGTAAGAACACATAAGGGAAGTCCTATGACCAAGGTGAATATCATGGTCAGCCAACGATAGATTTCGTTCTAGGTGGTACCTCAATGAAACTGACTTCAAAAAGTAACCATATAATATGGAGGCAACATAAACCCGGGCAAGTAAGAATTGTCTAACTTTGGTTGTCGCCCAACACTCAGTTACACTAGATTTTGCTTTCAAGCCAGTTACAGTAGTTACGTGTTCCCTTATCATATCCAAAACTTCCAAGCTATGAATAGACTCTAGTTCCCAGTCCTTAGAAGGCAATATCTCTAGCCTGCCATTGTAAAGGCAACTAGAAAGTTTTGGTACCAAAGGGACCCTGATCTCAGAAAACTTGTAAAAAATCAGCAAGTACATAACATCTTCTACAGCAACTTGACATTGATTCTCTTTTAGTTGTGCAATCCTCCTGGCATTCAAAAAAGGTTCAAGTCAACATCTTTTCAATGGATATCTACAAGTTTGTTATGCAATTACTGAGGAATTTAAGACAAAGGTTTAACTGTTCTGTTTATTTCATTCCAGGGCATGACTTGATGCCAGGCAATTCCTGGATTCATTTAATCATGCAGATACTGCTTCATATCTGAAAAGACCATCAATATTTAACTCCAATTAAAACAATGTAAAAGACATTACAGGACAATTCAGGTCAAAGTGGTGAAAGGAAATGGCCGTCAGCAAAAGTTCAAGTATCTCAAATCTCACAAAAGCTAGTACATTGTATTAGAAGGTTTCAGAGGGAACCAAAAGTTGTCAGCTATCCTCTGCTCCCATTAAGAAGTGAGAAGTTTTATTGTCAACATATAAGAAGAGACAACAACAAATGGTGATTGTTCATGCTCTAAGTTTTAAGGTACAATCCAGAGAAGAAGATTTAAATTCTCCACCTTAAAATCATGTAACCATTGATTTGTCAGCCTACGTGTACCAGGAAAATGGCCACTAATTTTAGGGACTGCAAAACAATCAAGAAGGATCCGAGAAAGTTTGGTTTAGCTTTAGACCAGGAATGATGACCAAACCGTGCAAGTTGTGGTATGATACACTCCATAGTTTTCACCTCTCCAAACGATCATGAATCCACATCTTACTGATCTTACATTCCTTAGGCTTTGTCTTACTCCTACTTGATCAAAAGAAACTTGATACCAAAGCTTGTCCACTCTAGAATGAAGTTCAAATTTAGTACTTTGCTTGATTCATCAACTATCATTATATCATTTGTAAAATTAACGCAATGACACAACGGCTCTCTATTCTTGGATGTTCCGTTTAAGAATGTCCAGAGCCAAGGCGTTGAGATATGGACCTAAAATTAATCCTTGCCGCAAAACTATGCTCGGATTATAAGATTGACAAACAGAATGCTGGTCACAATTCGGGGATTTGAAGACAATCATAAGACAATAAAAGAAAGTGAGAAAGGAAATGTCCAATTATGCTACCAACACAATATCAAACAAATGGTGGATGCAGCCCAATTTCCAATAGAGTGAATAATCTCTGAAGTTTTTAATATTTTATATTAATACATAAGAAAATAATATGGCAGGTAAACATGCATGGCAGATATCAATATATAGTTGGCAAACTCTTCCGATATGTTTACATGCGCTTAGAAAATGTTAACCAAAATAACCTGTTGACAACCCACGTAAAATGTGACAGTTCTATAATACAAATGTTCCATGGTTCCGTAAAAGCTTGTTTTGCAAAATACATACTTCATTTGGTGGAAGGAGAAGAAATGCTAAGTTAAAAGAAGACAATCACATGTTCATTGAACTATTTGCAGTACCTTCCACGTCCTATATAAGCTGCAAAAACACAATCTCTGATTCAATAAAAGTAGATAACACTATTATACTTGTCCCTGAATTGATAATGGCTACGGAGTTAAGACAGCTACAAAACATTGTGATTGTATTTTTCCGACAATCTCCTGTGTTATCTTGCAAAAGAAAAGACCTGATACAGGCCTCTCTATGAACCCCGTGAAGAGACCATTTTATGCCAAACTTAGGTTACCTGAAATGACAGTTCTTATTATTGTTCCTCTGACTCTACCCTGGACCCAAAAGCTATTCACGATTGAATGATTACCAATGCTTTAGGAATTATTAGAATCATAAAAACAGTGAATGCTATCTGAATTTTCCTATAAACATAAACTCTTGATCCATATTAGACCCATTCCAGTGATTCTGTCTCTAGCATAGCATTCCCTGGTAAGTATCATTTACCATGCTAGCTCAGTAGCAGCAAGACACTTATGTATAAACCTTTTAGTTTCCCATAGAACAATTTTTAGTAGTTCTTGAAGACTAATAAATGCATTCTTGTTATCTTGAACTGGCTCAAATGCTCAGATACAAAGGTAAAATCTGCAAGCCAAAACTTTGTTACGAAACTGCAGTACAAGCTAAGACCTATATGATCGGAGATTTGGAGTGTCATGCTAGCATCTTCAAGGGCATCACTTGGTCATGCAATATTTTAACAGGATAAGGTCTTCATTTTTGGAGGCTTCTTTAGTATTCTATTTATGAATGTTTTAAGATTTTGCTTCTCAAGTAAGCTCCTTCCTGATTCTTTCTTTTCCAACCAATCTTTCCTGTTTTCTCTGTTTCTTAAAACATCTTATATCCCCTTCAGTTACAGTTTCCCTTACGCTCCAAAAAAAGTATCTTATCTACAAAAGTAAAACTTGTAAACCACAAAAAAACCAAATGAAGCTTGTTAAGGTACACAGCATGGTAAGGTCTCGCTCCTTACACTCACTGTACAAACACACAAACAAACCTCTGACCTCTGCAAGTCTAGAAAATTGAGTTCAAAGTTCTTTCCCTTTACGATAAAAAAAAAAAAAAAAAGATTAACCCACCCTAATAAATCAGGAAAACCACAATATGTTTATCGCACTTCCGCATATACATACATCTATTAACAAAACGCCAGATGCAAGGTTTACACATTGAATCACCAAAATTTCCGCATTGAAGTCACACATATCATAAAGTAACATGTTAAGGTTGTAAAGAGTGGTCCAGAACAGCAATTATGGAGGCAAAACAAGGATTTTTGCAGTTTCCGCCACATCGGCCACATTTATCAACAATTTCTCCCAATATCTCAAGTATGGCGTCAAGGTTTTTGAGCCCCACATCAGCCACTTTTATCAGCACTTTCTCACAAAATCAAGGATGAAACCGCCGCAACCACAATTTAAAACCTTAGCACAGATCAGATTTTCAAGTAAACTCATGATAGAATAGAATCCTTAAATACAGTTTGACAAATATTTCAACACGCCAAAATCGTCCCAAAAAGCTACATGAAATTCAAACCTCATAAATCACAACAAAACAACTTCAAAAAGAAAAAAAAAAATAAAGGGTATAAAAAGAAAACTCATAATCCGCCAACCAACCTGTGCAGCAAGGCCTCATCAGTGACAGAACCAAGCACCATGCGAGCATGTGCCGCATCACGATCCTCAGCCAAGAGCTTGAGCTCTTCCCCAACAGCAACATGGAACATCTGAGGGTGGTTTTGAAGGACGCCACTGAGGAACTTCCCCACCATGGAACGAGGCTCCAGAGGAGAGTTGAGGCTGCTAAACTCACATGGGCTGGCTCCAGCACTTGCTCTGATGAAGGGTCTACGCCTGTGGTGTAACAAACACGAGGAAGAAACAGAAAAAGCACCACCACCGCCACCAAAATCAGGCCTTGTGAAGAATCTGAAGTGGGGTTTATGAGACGATGATGGTAGAGTGAGGAGTGTGTGATGGTGGTGGTGGATGAGACAGTTTTCCATCAAACAAACAAGAAAGGAGTTGAATTGATGAATGAAGCAACAAGATTAGAGAGAATTTGTGTTTGTGCGTGAGAGAGCGAGAGAGAGAAAGAGAGTGGTTGGTGTCACTGTGTTAAAACAAAGTTGGTTTGGTTATGTATTGTCTGTGTGTGTACTGTAATATCAGGTTGAGATAGGATTCTTCA
This sequence comes from Vigna umbellata, assembly GCF_018835915.1. The sequence goes on from NW_025903973.1 coordinate 8,389, forward strand.
ATTCACAACAGAAGAGAAGTAAACTAAAATATCTTAGGTTTCTTTTTTCTTTTTCTTTTTCTTTTTCTGATAAAATATCTTAGATATCTTTTTCTTCTTCTTTTTGTTAAAATGCCAATTTGATTATTTTTTTCAACTTATGAGGTAATTTTAATTTAAGAAAAAAAATGACCATGACTCAAATTGATAAAACTTTAATATTTAAGGACTTTTTATTATTTCACAATGAATTTTTCTAAAGTATGATTTGAGATTAAATTTTATTATAATATTTAAAAGATAAAATTGTGTAGTATTTGAGAAAGTTGAGTAGCAACTATATGTGTTCATTGTATTAAAATATCTTATAGTTTATGCAACGGATAGGGTTATGAGACTTTTGAGGTAAGGAAGGGTCAGAGTTTGTTGTTGATAAGTGATAAGTGCGTTTTCTAGTGGACAGTTGTTTTGTCATGGATGTGGTCCCAAAACAAGGTGCTGATCATTGCTTCTAAAATAATACAACAACTACTACTTATTTATTCATTGTGTAAATAAAAAGTAATAAATATATAATTTAATTTTGGTCCCTTTTGGTTTTGTATTTTTTCCATAAAAAGTTATTGTCAGATTCTTTTTCCTTTTCAAATGGATTTTCCCTTCCTAATCAAATATTAGGAAACTATGACATAAAATCAAAATAATACATGCATCTCTTAATTCTTATTCTACACCATGAAATCTAGAATTAAAACAATAGAGAAAAATTGATAGCAATTTAAAAAACAGAAAATAAAATATATTTGTTTCGTATACAAATTTATAAAGAAAATACATTAAAGAAAATAAAATAATACCACGCCGATTCTAAAGAAGATAACACTGCAACCAATAAGTGGTGTCTCTATGAAAGGGACGAAAGGTAACTAATAGGATATGTTTTGTAGTATTTGTTAATTTTCATTAATTTTTAATATAAATGTTTTTATATTTTTAATTAGTTAGATATAAACTGTCTATTAATTTGAAATTTTATTACGATACATATTTTTTAATTCTATCTCAACTATTACAAGTATCTTTTTAAAAAGGTAATTATACAAGAACCAAATCTAAACATAAAAATATATTCATTACATATAAAATATTGATGCAAAAAATCTATTCCTTTGTTCATCACTCCATAAACTGAGAACAGCCTCAAATGTGGTAATATATTTGAAAATAAAATCAATCAAATGGATATATTTTTTGTATACTAAAAAATTATAAACATTTTATTTTTTTAAATGATACTATTTTAACATGTTTGAAGTCAAAACATACACTAATCTCATTTGATATAATTTAATTATACTTGTATAACACAATACACTTTGAAAAACACATATTATACACTTATATAATTTAAAATTTTCAAGTATGTTGCAATTATATAAATTTTGACTGACATATTTTGGAAAAGAATATGGAAAAAAGTTTTAGTGATATTTTATTTATTTCGTAAAATGTGACAGTTCTATAATACAAATGTTCCATGGTTCCGTAAAAGCTTGTTTTGCAAAATACATACTTCATTTGGTGGAAGGAGAAGAAATGCTAAGTTAAAAGAAGACAATCACATGTTCATTGAACTATTTGCAGTACCTTCCACGTCCTATATAAGCTGCAAAAACACAATCTCTGATTCAATAAAAGTAGATAACACTATTATACTTGTCCCTGAATTGATAATGGCTACGGAGTTAAGACAGCTACAAAACATTGTGATTGTATTTTTCCGACAATCTCCTGTGTTATCTTGCAAAAGAAAAGACCTGATACAGGCCTCTCTATGAACCCCGTGAAGAGACCATTTTATGCCAAACTTAGGTTACCTGAAATGACAGTTCTTATTATTGTTCCTCTGACTCTACCCTGGACCCAAAAGCTATTCACGATTGAATGATTACCAATGCTTTAGGAATTATTAGAATCATAAAAACAGTGAATGCTATCTGAATTTTCCTATAAACATAAACTCTTGATCCATATTAGACCCATTCCAGTGATTCTGTCTCTAGCATAGCATTCCCTGGTAAGTATCATTTACCATGCTAGCTCAGTAGCAGCAAGACACTTATGTCTAAACCTTTTAGTTTCCCATAGAACAATTTTTAGTAGTTCTTGAAGACTAATAAATGCATTCTTGTTATCTTGAACTGGCTCAAATGCTCAGATACAAAGGTAAAATCTGCAAGCCAAAACTTTGTTACGAAACTGCAGTACAAGCTAAGACCTATATGATCGGAGATTTGGAGTGTCATGCTAGCATCTTCAAGGGCATCACTTGGTCATGGAATATTTTAACAGGATAAGGTCTTCATTTTTGGAGGCTTCTTTAGTATTCTATTTATGAATGTTTTAAGATTTTGCTTCTCAAGTAAGCTCCTTCCTGATTCTTTCTTTTCCAACCAATCTTTCCTGTTTTCTCTGTTTCTTAAAACATCTTATATCCCCTTCAGTTACAGTTTCCCTTACGCTCCAAAAAAAGTATCTTATCTACAAAAGTAAAACTTGTAAACCACAAAAAACCAAATGAAGCTTGTTAAGGTACACAGCATGGTAAGGTCTCGCTCCTTACACTCACTGTACAAACACACAAACAAACCTCTGACCTCTGCAAGTCTAGAAAATTGAGTTCAAAGTTCTTTCCCTTTAAGATTAAAAAAAAAACAAAACAAGATTAACCCACCCTAATAAATCAGGAAAACCACAATATGTTTATCGCACTTCCGCATATACATACATCTATTAACAAAACACCAGATGCAAGGTTTACACATTGAATCACCAAAATTTCCGCATTGAAGTCACACATATCATAAAGTAACATGTTAAGGTTGTAAAGAGTGGTCCAGAACAGCAATTATGGAGGCAAAACAAGGATTTTTGCAGTTTCCGCCACATCGGCCACATTTATCAACAATTTCTCCCAATATCTCAAGTATGGCGTCAAGGTTTTTGAGCCCCACATCAGCCACTTTTATCAGCACTTTCTCACAAAATCAAGGATGAAACCGCCGCAACCACAATTTAAAACCTTAGCACAGATCAGATTTTCAAGTAAACTCATGATAGAATAGAATCCTTAAATACAGTTTGACAAATATTTCAACACGCCAAAATCGTCCCAAAAAGCTACATGAAATTCAAACCTCATAAATCACAACAAAACAACTTCAAAAAGAAAAAAAAAAATAAAGGGTATAAAAAGAAAACTCATAATCCGCCAACCAACCTGTGCAGCAAGGCCTCATCAGTGACAGAACCAAGCACCATGCGAGCATGTGCCGCATCACGATCCTCAGCCAAGAGCTTGAGCTCTTCCCCAACAGCAACATGGAACATCTGAGGGTGGTTTTGAAGGACGCCACTGAGGAACTTCCCCACCATGGAACGAGGCTCCAGAGGAGAGTTGAGGCTGCTAAACTCACATGGGCTGGCTCCAGCACTTGCTCTGATGAAGGGTCTACGCCTGTGATGTAACAAACACGAGGAAGAAACAGAAAAAGCACCACCACCGCCACCAAAATCAGGCCTTGTGAAGAATCTGAAGTGGGGTTTATGAGACGATGATGGTAGAGTGAGGAGTGTGTGATGGTGGTGGTGGATGAGACAGTTTTCCATCAAACAAACAAGA
>NW_025903974.1:0-50075 GCF_018835915.1 Vigna umbellata
TGCATTTTCCTTCTATGGGTTACTTTCCTTTTCTATTAAAACATCTAAATTCAACATCAATTTCATATCAAAATATTCAATGCCTTTTATTTAATTTAAATTATAATAAAACTCATTTTTCAATTTAAATTTTTAATCAATTTGCTAATTTTTTTTATATAATTTCCAAAAATAATTTGTGGTGAACATTTGATGCGTTCTTCTCAAAAAAATAAAAGCTTTTGCGGATCAAGGTGACGAAAAATAAACACTGATCACTCAAAAGAAACGTGTTTAGTTGGGCTTAGGGCTCTGTTTCAGTTTACAATTTCTTTTCGTCACCTTTTTTTCTCTTCCACCTCAATGTTGTCAAATCATAAAATAAACTTAAGAGATGGCAATATAAATAGCATTGATGTTTTTTTTTTCTATGAATGTAACTTTTATCTTTATTTTACTAAAAAGGAACATTTCTAAGAATGGTGTATGTTAAATTTGATGATAAAAAAAAAAATAGGATATGGACGTTGATAAGACTATAAAAGAAGTCGAAGTTAGGGTATGGTGAAAAAGAGTCTAAGGCAGCTTCATTTCCATACTCTCTTTATGGGCTTTTACTAACATTTTATTTTATCCAATCTAAACCACAAACACAGTTAACCATGTGAATCAAATCACAATTCAACATATATAAATCAACTACCTTAATTTTCAAGTACTATTAATGTTAACATTTTATTATTACCAAGAACCTAAAAATAACTCTATCACTGAAATTAAAATTTCATTCAAAATTACTTTTAAGGCCATTGTAGCAGAAGTTGACAAATTTAAGTGTGAGAATATATAGACAGACCATTTTGTAATTTTATTATTTTCACTTTTATGATTTTAATAATACGAAACATAAGTTTTATTTCTCTACAAAGAATACATAAAAAAATAATGATATTATTTTTGGAGGTAAACAAATTTAGCTAAAACAAATTCTTCATGCACCTGACTTTAAAAGAATTCACTCTTGAAGTCATTTATTTAAAAGAGATAATTAAAAGTTTTCAGAATGAGTTGTCTTGTCAAACAAGTATTATATTTAAGTTTGATTATTTAACATCCCAGATTATATAGAAGCATATAATATAGTGAGTCAACACTTATATAAAAGAGGACGGTTAAAGTAGACTGTAAATAAAGTAGTTAAACTTATAGTCATCTCAAAATGAGACATGATTTAAAACTTAAACGCAAATAGAGTATTTCAGAAGGATAGAAATCACCAGGAAAATCCTCAACAACTAAATAGTAATTCAAAATAAATACTAAGAGAATCCTAAAGAGACTAAGCAGCAGAATCGTCTTCCTCCAAAGCCTGCTCTAGAGGCACCTCATCCGCCTTTGCTCACATCCAAGTGGATGATCATTGCAAAAGAAAAACATACCCAAGCAAACACAAACACACAAGCAAGGGTGAACTAGATATAAAAATCATGTTATAGTAGTCACAGACAAAATGAAATCAAAGACAAATATAGTACACTACACCCACATGACTTGTTGCACTTAAACTTGACTTATCCGGACTTAGAATGATTGTCGAGCTATGGCGGGTCATGCACTCGTGGTGGCCTCTACTGCTTTGCAAAGCCATTGTCAATGGGTTTCACCCTACCACACTCACGAGGTTAGTCCGTTATCACTCACCTTGGGCCATACTGGAAGCACCCAAGACTAGGACCTCCTGCTACTACTCACGACATGATTCAATCCACTCTACTTGAGAATGATTGATCATTGTAATTTCAGGATAACCCCCAAGACTGAGCTATCATGCAAATCATTCTAAACACTAAGGGCACCACCATGTATCCCCCCTTGAGGATCATGGAATTACGTCCAATATTGATACTTTTCACTTTAACACCAACATGATAATGCACACATAAGCCCTTAAAGCAACTAGAACAATTAAGTAAAATAGCATACTGGAATAAATAGGAATATAGGCTGAACGGAAAACATCAACACATAATGAGCAAGACCGAACACCCTGTGAATGGTGGAGACCGAACGATATCTCACTTCCCAAAGGATAGGACCGAACGGTCCATAAAAGGTAAGACTGAAGAAGTGACCAAACACTATTTAGGACTGCCCACTAAGAGAGACCGAATGCTACTACGACCGAATGCTACCTAAGACCAAGCACTATCAAGACCGAACGCTACCTAAGAGACCGAACGCTACCTAAGATCAAGCGCTATCAAGATCGAACGCTACCTAAGAGACCGAACGCTACTTAAGAGACTGAACGCTACCGAGACCGAACGCTACCTAAGAGACCAAAGCTCAACAGCGCATGGTCGAACGGTTATCAGTTCACTTTCGACGAAACTGCATAATTCTGCAGAATTTCTGCAAAATTATGAACAACACCTAACATAACCATTCCTAGACATTTTACTAACTTCTAACACCCTTAATTCTTGTTTTATACTTAATTAAACTTATCTAAATGATTCTAAGCATTCCTACTACCATTCTAAGTGATTAAGACTCAAATTCAACTCTAAAACACCAATTTTCCCAACTTAGGGATCCAAAACCCATTCCTACTGCTTTGCACCTATTTTGATCAATTTAGTGACTCAAACAAGTCACAATACACTAGCTAAGACTGCCCCAAGAACCCAATTGCACGTTAGGCCCCAAATGCCCAAAATCACTACCTCATTCCCCCCAATTTGTCCTAAAACACCATAATTTCACTTAACTTTCCATTTCATTCAAGCTATAACAGATTTATCACTCCAAGCACTTCCAACACGCCCAATTATAGCAGCTAGATTCAACCAATTCAGTTTACAGACCTCACGCTATAATTTCATACATCACACACATCAACATGTATGACCTACTTACTTTAGAGCTTAAACAAGCAAACCAAACAGCACACCCATTAAGGAATTTAACATACATACAAATACTGCAAGAAAATTGAAAACAATATCTAGCTCCCCTTACCTTGGAGTTGAGCAGTACACCCCACTAGAATGCTCTAACAGTGTCTCACACAGCAAGAACCCGACCAAACCCCGCTGAAGAAGGAAAATCTAATGGGATGGTTGCGAAGCTCACTGCGCCGCGTCACTTGAGCACCACCTAATCCAACATGCAATGGCTGAATGTGAGGGAATGATAGAGACAAGGCAAAACAAGGTTAGGGAAAATAAGAGTTCTAGAAAGAGAATGGAAAGTTGGTTAATGATGTCCTTAGTTTTACGGGCCTGACTACCTCAACCTAAGGTCCAATAATCTTACATTTTCAGGACCTTACAGATTCTCTATCTCGTTTATAATTTCATTAATTATGTTATTATATGAATTTTTTTTTTTAAATTGTTTGTTTTCCACATAGCACCTATAGGTTATTTTAATACTAATTTAATAACAAAAACATCTATAACTTTCTTTTCCTCTAAGGATATTGATATAACAAAGAGTTGTTGAAAATAGTATGAAAATAGTATAGCGACCTAATAACAACATAAATTATTGTACCTTTCTCCCAAACTAATTTACACGAACAAGGTAGCCAGTAGTCTTTAAATTGGAGCCCATAAGACTATGACCAAACCCATTTTTAGTCCAAAGTTGATAAATAATGCTGACCAAATTAGAAGGTATTTAAGTCCAAAATCGGGAGCAAAGATTTGAGATAGAAACCTAGAAGGAGACTTTGGGCGGATGAAAAAAGTGAGATGGGAAAAATATCGATCTTTACCGAACAATTTTGTATCTTCACTGATGTAATTCAAAAAAGGAATAAAAAAATTAAAAAATATTAAACTTTTTTTTTCAAAAAAATAATTAAAAAAATGAAATATTTACTATCGAAGACTAATCAAGATTCATCATTATTAATTAGATTTCACATGCATACAATAAACCTAATTCATCCAACCAAATCCAAAAATACAATACACAGGTTGGAGACTATGGAATTTAAAAAAACTACTCTAACCAAAATTTCAATCAAATAAACTCTTTTGCTTTATAATAGCCTTTTTTATTATCTATAAAGGTAAATCGGATTAAAAAAAGATGTGAAATTTTCTACGAAGAATAGAGATAATGTTAAGATAATATAAGAGATATAATTAAAAAGAGAATATAGTTAAAAGTGTATGCTTAAAATTTAACGTCAAATTAACATTCATCATTCTTATCATCTTATATAAAACTCAGGTTCTCTTACATATTTTATTTATAGAAATTTATTAAATGTTGTTCAATAAAAAAATAACGTCATGAATTGTGGATTTAGAGCTCTTGGTTAAGCTTGTGAACTTTTTAAAAATAATTCTGGTTCATAATGTCTAAGTACCAAATAGAGATATACTTAAAAAAATAGTTTTTAACATTCAACTTAATAAGAATACAAAATCATAATAAAAGTATGAAGAGAAGACAATTCAATAAATACTTTCTCTAAATAATGTTTATTTTTACAGTCTTTGAATCACCAAATATAACAAAAGACTAGATATTATTTTTTATCTTTTTATTGCACTCATTTTTACTAGATTGTTTAGTGGTTAAGTGTGAACGAGAGAAAACGATAATTGAACATTATGTAATATTTTTTATTTATAAAATATGTTCATATGTGATGTTTTTTATTTATAAAAAAAATGTACATGTGGTATTTTTTATTTATAAATTGTTCGTGATTTATAAAAATAAAATTACATAAGATAGACATATTCTTAAATTAAAAAATATGACTTATTTTCCTGCAATTAGAATCTAATATTAAATCATTCAGACAGAATAACACATTGATAAAAAGAATATAAACATATATGAATGCATATTAAATTATTTCAAAGAGAATATTAACACACAAAACATACCCACGTCACATGTGGTGTACAACTAGTTAAATGATATCAACTTAGTTTTATTGTCTTGATTGTAACATGAATATTTTTTAATTTTGAAAAATACATAAAAATTAATCACAGTAAACTTAATTGGTCTCCTGAATAAAAAAATATTGTAAAAATATAGAAACTAAAGTAATTTTAGTTTTTTTTAATGGGATTGGAATTTGACAAATACTACAATTTTTATGTAGGACACTTAGAAGACAATAGCATCTGCATGTTCAGCGTTGTCTGAATAAAAGGGAAACAACATTTCTTATCAAAATTAGAGGAAACAAAAAGGTTACATTTACGAGTTTAACTTGTTTTTTTCTTTTAAATGCTGAAATGACTTGAAATTTTATTTTTTCAATCTGTTTTGACTGATCTTAGGTAGAAGAAAATAAACTGTTGATAATTTAAAAGGAGTAGATATTTAGATAGAGTGCCATAAGAGGAAAAATACATCAGTAATAAGATTAATGTGATATGCCAGAAATTAATAAACAGAGAGAGATGAGAAGTATGAAATGAATGTTTGCAGGGACTTAGATGTTAATCAATAATGACTACTCTCCTTCAAATTATAGATTGAGATTAAATAATTTGTCAATCTTTTTTAAAAAGAACACTTAAATATTATTAAAATATATTTTTCCACTTAGCATTATATATATATAATATTATATATATATAACTTTTTTCATTTTCCATCACTATATTCAATTTCTATTTATATCATTCCATCATTTAAAAATACAAAAAGTAAATAAATGAATTTCTTATTGATATTCACATAATAAAGAGATAATTCAATTAATTAAATGTATTTGTTGAAATTAATCCACAATATAAATAATTTACAAATAATTTTGTGTTAACGGTGAAATCTTGAATTAAAATGTTTGGATTTAGAATGAAAAATAATTATTTACTAGTCTAGCTATAACAAAGAATCAACATTAAATTGATTTGGCTAATAAAAACAAATCAAACATCGAACTGGAATTCTAGAAAAAAAAACAACTATATAATATTTAAAATACAAATCTTCTTCGTTGTCCCATAACTTAATATTTTAATATAATTAAAGTATATCATATGAAATTCTTAATGACTTAATTCACTTAAACTATGAATTAAATAAGTTTGAGTCAAGTGAGAGTTGAGTTTACTTTTAAGTAATCCTTTTAATATTTTTCATTATAATTATTTAATAAGTTGACACTTAATATTTTCTAAGTCTACATAGTGCTATTTAATGTTAAACGGTTTGGATATTTAATATATTTGTTTGTTAAATTATATAAATTAAGATTTTATTATTTAATATTCGTACATATTCAAAAGGTATCATACAAATAATTCAACTATAAGAACTTCTCAATTTTTGTTCTCCAAAGTGTTCATCCTCCTCCTCTTAAGTATTCATCCTTTCTAAGATGAATAAGAGTATTAAGTGTAATTAATGAGAACATTAATAAAATACCTCAATATTTGTGTTATTTATAATATAATTTATTATGTTTATGAGCTCTTACATGGATGGGCTTGGGCTTGGACCAGAGTGATCCATTTCCCTTGTCTGAGTCAATGTTTGATCATATTCTAATAACTTACAAAGTAGTTTGTATACCATTAGTTATGGTAGACCGACAAGTAAGCGACTAAGCCTCTTAATGGTAGTCACCATGCGACCTCGACCTGTTTGGGTGCAAGCATTTAGGACACATTGGGTTGTGTTTTGTGTCAAACTGAAAGGTATAAAGTGTCATTTGGTTCATGAACATTCTAAGGTGTTCATCAGGGTTAGTGGAGCCATCATACTCGTCAAAGGACAAAACATCCTCCAATTGTCTAGCAAAGACCATTATCCATGTTGTGCATGGAAGCATCTTGATCGTATTCACTGTTGCGATTAACGGGTGATCCTTACTAGCTCCTGAGCTACCTTCCTTGGCCGTTTGGTCAGGTTCCTCATGTTGCTTGGTTGATAGTGGAAGAGGTTGTGTGGAAGGGACCGAGTTCTTGGTGCTCAGCCCCTCTTACATCTCATCCATCTGTTTTTGCAAGTTCGTCATTATATCCATAGGATTCAACGGGTTGTCAGAAACTTCTCCTACAATGACATTGTTTGTTGTGTTCTCTATGATCACTATGTGATTACTACAAATACTTGATCGATGCTACAATAGGTGCCAAAATATTTTGATATATGGAATCAAACCTTTTTTTTTTTAGTAAAGGGTTTTCCACATTTTATTTTAAATCCAATTCCAATTGATCAATACCAATCGGTGATACCTGTCAAAAGTTCTTAAATACGAAAGTTAATTTCGAAAATAAAGATAATAGATATATAATTAATGTGTAACTTATCACTTGAAACTTCTATTTAAAACTTTTATATTACATTTTTTTTATTAAGATCTATCTAATTACAGTCTAAATATAATTAATTGTAATTAAATCTTTAATCAAAATAATTTTATAACTTAATATGTTTTGACCTCGACCATTCTATAATAGATAGATTAACCATTTGACTATCAATTAATCCGTCAGTACATTTATTAAATTAACATTTCTTAAAACTCTGTTTCAATCTTCGTATTTATGTTACCTTGAATCTCATTGTTGACAATGAATTATTCTTATGAAAATTCTCAATCAATTTAAACATTGGAAAAAAAAAATCTTTATGACAGCTACCGGTCAAGTCTAAGGTCATAATACTATTAAAATTTATAGTGAGGTTGACCAAGCGGCTTATATTTAATGTTAAAAATAATTCCTCACAAGAAAAAAATAATTTAAATATAAATACTAAAATCTTTAAAGAAATAACATTTAACATCAGATAGATGTTCCTAAACTTCATTTTATACAAATTACAAATATTAATTTTCATCCAAAAGATGTAATATTGGATCAATAAAAACGACCAATTTGAGAAATCTTCAATTCAATTAAAATGAAAATTATTATTACGTGTTTTCAATTAAGAAGTACCAGATGAATTATAAAACTCGCTAAAGCTGATAGAAGTAGAATTTTAATAGTACAATTTAGAATTTTAATATCTATTGTACAAAACATAATCTAATATGACAAGGTTTGGGGAGAATAAAATGACCGTTCATCTTAAAAATTTATCTGCCATTTTCATAGAAGAGAAACATATATGACACTCCACCACAACTTTCTTTTTTAAATCAAAGTTAATAATGTTCCACTAAAAATAACCTAAAAATCAAAGTTGATTAATACAAACATATAATATTAAAATTCCAAAACAACCAAGGTTTCTTCTAAAACTAAAATTTTAAAATGGAAGAAGTATTGTATTTAGACTAAAATTCCTAGAACATAACATCAATGTTTTGGGATAAAAATATAAAAACAAAGGAAGCAGGTAGTTGATTTCCTAGTTTGCATATAGCCTATACTAACATAACACTGGAAACATTTTTTGTCAGTAAGTTTAATGCTCCACCATGAATCTATCATTCATGGATTCTTAACTTTACAATCCATCTAGTTGAAATCTCTAAGCTAACATTTAGGATTCTAGTTAGATCATTAAGGATTTGTCCTTTCATACATTTCGATTTATTTTTTACTATTTTTCCAACAACCAGAGTTAACCGCTCACCATAATTGTGTCTTCAGTCGTACCTGTTTTTTAGAATTCATTCGTAAAAACTCATGTGCATGTAAGATGGACCGTAAATCAAAGACGTAAAAGTAAGAATATTACTAAAGACACAGAGTCCTTCAATCTTAATCTATTTATGGCAATCAGGTTCGGTAATATTTTTGATCTCAGAAGAATGAATGGTATTAAAATGTTAAAAAAGAGATTAAGACAGCATTGTGGAGAAGAAAAAAGAAAGGACAGGAAGAGTTGTGGTGTTTTAGGTGTAATATTAATGGGAGAAAATCAGAGTACAAATGTGGTTGAATGATCTGTAGTCTATGAGGTAGCTTGGAATGGAGGGAGTGATTGAGTGAGGAGAAGGATCCAATGCAAAACATTGGTCCTTCTTTTCTCCAGACACAAATAATTAGTTTGAAACCCAATCATGCAACACTCACAGGCACAGCAGGTGAAACATCAAATATCTCATTACCTTAATCTCCTTTTCAACTCCCACATGTGCTGCCACAATCCAATCCAATTCAAATCACATTCCCACTCTCATCATGCAATTTCACTAACGGCTTTTCCACCATTTTCTTTTCTGAATTATCTGTAACAACCAACTTCGCCATTGCACACCCAATTACTACTGATACATCATCGCCATTATTCTTCTTCTTCTTATTATTATTATAACTATAATAACTGTTATTATTCTCACTGTAATGTGAAAGTACAGAACCTTGCAAAACCCCCAAAGATTTTGACTTTTTTAACCTCACCTTCCTCCTCCCAAATCCCTGCTCGGTTGGCTGTGGCTGCATTTTAACCCAGCTCCCTTTGACCGAACCAGAAGAAGAACCAATGGACTTTGACCTTATCACTTTATTATTATTGGACGCTTCACTCCCATACCCTACAACCCACACACTGGATACTTTCCCCTTCCTTCTGCTCCCACTCCCACCTTTCACCATGCTCACAAATTTCTCACTCCTATCACAGTCATTAATACTATTATCATCACACTCCTCCCACGCCACCACCGGCACCGCGCTCTCCATACGCGCCACGCGCCGCCGCAGAGACATTAACACCGGGGACGCACGAATCCTCTTCCTTGCCAGATTCAGACACTCCACAACCTCCGCCATGGACGGCCGCTTCTCGGCCTTCGATCTCACGCATCTGGCAGCTAGCACCGCGAGCTGCCGCACCACGGCGGGGTCCGTCGGCGTTCCGATCCGGCGGTCACAGATTCCGGCGAAGTCGCCGAGCTTGATCAGCGGCACCGCCCAGTCCACAATAGAGGGAGGGCTATAATTGACGTCGATGGCGTTCCGGCCGCTGATTATCTCCAGCAGCAAGATCCCGAAGCTGAAGACGTCGCTCTTGGCGCTGAGATCCTCCGGCGCCAGATAGCACGGGTCGAGGTACCCTAACGTCCCCGCGGGCGGCGTGCACTTGACGCGAACGTCCTCCACGTGTCCCCTTAACGCAAGGCCAAAGTCACCGAGCCTCGCGTTCCATCTCTCGTCGATTAAAACATTGGAAGACTTAACGTCGCGGTGAATAACGGGAGGGTTGGAAGAGTGCAATTCGCGAACCGCTTTCGCAACCTGAACCGCGAACCGGACCCTCCGGTTCCAACCGAGAGGTTTTCTAACGGAATGTAATAGATCGTGGAGCGAACCGTTGGGCATGTATTCAACGACGATTAATTTGTTACCGTTTGGGTCGGTGCTGAAGCCGATGAGGTTCACCACGCGGGGGCTCGGAACTTGAGAGAGGATCTCGATTTCGTTCTCCACTGGACTGGTGCAGTTGCCGCAGCCGGTGCATTTAGTGGAGTGGTTCTTCGAAGCAGAGACCAGTTTCGTTGTTTTGACGGCGGCAAGGAGCTTTCCGCCGTCGAGGGTAGCTTTGTAGACTCTGCCATGGCTGCCTCTGCCCAGAAAGGTATCGGCGGAGAAGCCAGAAGCGGCGGCGGAGATTTCGGCGTAGTTGAAGTGGCGGATTGGTTTGGCAGGGAGGGGTTTGTGCTTCTTAAAGTGAGGGTCGCAGGTGGCGATTGCGGATTGGGCATTGCAAGAGAGGTAACCCATGAGAGTGAGAATTGGAATGGGTTTGAAGGAATGAGAGAGAAAGAGAAGTTGAAGAGAGAGAGGTGACGGTGGAAAAGGGAACACATGGGGCGCCAAAACCCATAACTGGAAAGAAAGGTGTTTTCAACTTTAAAGTGGCAAAGTGATTCCCAGCTTTAGGACGATGTGAATGCAATCCAAACATGGACGCACACTTCTTCATTTTTTTTTTTACCTTTTTCTTTTTCTTTAATTCTGCTTTTACTTTTTTATTCCTTTTTCTCCATTATCTCTTATAATACTCTGTTCTTCTTCTTCTTTGCTTTTCAATAATTAAATGAAAAAATGCAGCGTAACAAAACCCTAGTATTCGAAAACTAATTAATTTATATATATATATATATATATGATTAATGTGAATGGTATCTCTGAGTTTAATGAAATTAAAGTGGATTTCGATATAAATTGGATTTAATTCCTAATGTTGACATGTTGCGATTGATGAATTGAGATAAAGTTCTTAAAATATAAGTAGATACATTAAAAAAAACCCACTTTAATGTTTAAATTGGAGACAATGCCTCTAGAATTGAAGATTTATATTAAACATTTATATATAACGTTGCAATTTCCGACTGGCCTCCTGAGATTTATAATTAAAATGTGACTTTCATAATATTTACTTTGATCATTTGGAGTTTCACAATATTTAGGCATCAGAAAACTCTAATATCTGACGGAAAATTTTGTTTACTCGAATAACTTGTGACAATCTATCATAGGAATAAAAAGATGATATTAATTAAAAATAAGGTTAAAATATTTATTTAATCGGTATTTTCATTCAGGTTTTTCGGTTTAATTTTAATATTTTTTTTAATAAGTTTATAATAGTCATTTTCTAAGATAATTTAAATAATTAATAGACAGTTAATAATATATATTATATGTAAATTTGTGATATTTTTTTTTTTATTTTCTTTAACTAAGAATTTCTTTTACTGTGAAATCATTATTATCTCATATGATAACATCATTTATTAATATTTTATATTCAATATCATTCTATATTTAGTATTATTTTCAATTTAATCTTAATTTTTTAAAAATAATATAATTTTGTCTTTTTTCGAATTCAGATCAAATTGCTTCATTTTTTATTTTAACTAAACTTTATTTCATAAAAAAATTAAATAATTTGTCGACGTCTTAGATTTAATTACCCCTGTCATCTTTCTGTACGATAACTTGTTGAACCAACGAAATTCAAATTTTTATCCAAATTTTTAGATATATCAACTTGTAATAGGGGATTGAGCATAGAATAAAAAAAGTATTTAT
The DNA here is from genome assembly GCF_018835915.1 of Vigna umbellata. Next base: position 11,973 of record NW_025903974.1, read on the forward strand.
TTTAAAGACTGGTTTGATTAATTATGCTAAATATATTATTCTAAAACCAGACGTGATTTCTGTCCATTGACGTGTACTTTTCCAGTTGCCAGAAAGAAATGGGTCAAAAAATTAAAAGTCTTTAAGAAGACAATCTCGATTAGAAAATTAGAAGAGAGTGATTGATATTAAAGTACTAATATTTATAATAAGAATGATTTTTTTTTTCAGATAAAGAAAAGTTATACGTCTCTAGGTGGCAACAGTGGGGGGTCTTAAGCCAGAATTAAGGGGTATTGGTTTTTCCAATTCTTTTTTATATATACAAATTTAAATATAAATAAAAAATATATATTATTTAATTTTAATATATTTGATTCCTTAAATTTATTCACACTTGTAAATAAAATTTTGGTATCCCAAACCATTTGTTGAAAATAAGAGTTTACCGAAGAAGAAAAAAGCTTCACATAATTCATGCTATCAAATGAATTTCGATGGAAAATGAGGCTCATCAGTTTGGTGATTGCTGGATTATAACATTGATGTTAGCTCCTTTAAATAAATTTACATAAAATGCAAAATAAAAAAAAATGACATTTATTTTTCCTCTTGCCACCTACACATTCTTTTTCACCTTTTTCTATCATAGCTCTAAACAAAATCTTATATGGAATAAAATAAAAAATAAAATACGTAACATACATTTTTTAGTAAGAGATATTTTAAAGTAATGTCAAAAACAAATTCGTCAAGATTTAGTCAAACAATATCTTAATATGTTTAAAAAAATAAAAAATGTAAATTTAAATATTTATCTTTATTATCTTTTATCCTAAAATTTCATTTAAACAAGTAAGGAAGTCAGGATTATCTATAAAGAATACAAGTTAATAAAAATTTAAAAATTCTAATAATAAATAAATATTTGTAAATTTTAAAATGAATTTCATATTGACATATAATTATGATACATGAGATATTAATCATATTTTATCATAAATTTATCCGTATTAAGTTTAATTATTTAATCATAGTGATTATGTTTGTAAGTGTTTAACCATTTGAACCGTCCATTCTAAAAATAATAGTCATATGATTATATATATATATATATATTAAACACAGGAAGATTCTACACGTGTGTGGGACGCATTCTCTGTTTTTGATTTTTAAATTGTTAAAAAAAACTACTTGTTCTGTTGTTGTGCACGATACAGTTTTGCAACCACTAGTCTATGATATTATTTTATTATATACTCTTATTAACTTTTTAATATTTTAAAATAAGTATTGGATTCTCCTAAATTCTAGGTTATACTTGGTTGAATTCTACAATTATCATACACTGTCGCTAAACACGATAAACAGCTAGAAGTGAGACAAAATTTCCATTAATTGACTCTTAATATACAATCTGCTGAGTTTATGGCATTGATTGGCGAGCTTTAAGGCTAATCTTTTACGTTCACTTTGACAATAGTTCCAACAACTTTTAAATTGTTTTTTAATAATCAGAAAATACAAAATGTATTTTATTTAATTTTTCGTTCATTTGATAAGTAAAAGGAAATCATTCTATAATAATATTCATCATTTCACTCATTGCAAATCAAATCAAATCCGCGTTGAACCAATGATCGGGATCGGTCTATATCAAATAATTATCAATAATTTTCATGTAGTTGTAATTGTACACAAACTGGAAAGTTTGTAATTGTAAATATAAACAGACTTATCAGGGTTGGCATGGTTTAAGAATCAGTTGGATTATCTAGGTTTACACTTTCCAACGCACAATTTCACGCTCCTAGGTCACCAAACGTGATAGTTCTTAACTTACAAACAGTTTAACTTTTTTTTACACTTATTTATAATATTTAAACTTAGATTAATTCTTAACATTTAGGTTGAACGGAAAAAGGTTAATTAATTTGTGGTAAAAAGAGTCAAGCTTGACCAACAAATATAGTAATTTGATAGAAAAAAATAACAAATTGAGATCAAATTTTTAACTCGACAACCCAATGCAACTCGACATATCAATTTAGTGAATTCGATAACCTGACATCATTAAAAATATTAAATATATAAAGATTTGTCTTTATTAAATCCGACATATTAGTTTGATCAACCTAACAGTTCGATAACTTGATATGAACCCATTTCAGTTTGATTAACCTAACAGTTCGATAACTTGATATGAACCCATTTCAGTTTGACAACTAGTTATATAAGTTATAAAAGTCAACCTATTATTAAGTAAATGAACAATCTAGTCCAACTTATATTTGATGGATCAAAGTCGAGTTAAGTTAATCCGTTTTGTTAAAAGTTTTATCTTAACTAGAGATAAGGTCAGTTCAGAGTATATAAGTGAATGTAAATTTCACCTTACAAGTCGATTTTATGAACTTAAGTTAAGTCTAAAATATATTTTTTGTATTTATGATTTGTAAGATATATTGTTGGTTATGAAACCGCGTTTCTAAAAACATTATTTGAATAATAAGGTGGAATTATATTTTTGAGCAAGAGTGGATGAAGGTGAGTGAAAGAAAGAAAGTGAGTAGCGACAGAAGGGAAAGAATTGGGTAGTGTTTGGCTTAAACAACACTCAGAAACGTGCGTTGGTTGGTTTTGTTTGTAGTATTAGGAAGCGAGTGTGGAGTTTTGTTGAGCTTTTGACCATCCACTGTCTGTTTGTTTGTTTGGATTTTGAGAGTGAGAGATGTTGAAAATCAGCTTCCACTTCTCAATATTTTCAAACGCTAAATGATTCTCTTTGCCTTCTCCACTTATCTTACATCTCACCTCACAATTCAAATTCATACACCATCTTCTATATTTAATACTAATTATATATACAGTTAAATATTTTCAAACGCTAAATATTTTTAAATATTTTCATTTTTAAATTAAAATATACAGTTATTCAGAAAATTATTTTCTATGTTTAGAGTCTTCATTTCACGAATAAAAAACATTTTAACATTGTTTATTGTATATAGAAAAAGGTGTTACATTACTATATGAAAAATAGAGATTATTAGTCCCTATCATCTAAATTAATTAATTTGATTTTTATTGATAAAAAATATCATAAGTGATTTAATATTTTATAATTTTTTTTTACTTAGATTTTTTGTTCATATAATAAATATGGTTTTATGTTTTGTAAGGTATAATTTTTATTATAAATTTGATGTACTTCTCCATATTTTGTATTATTTTTTTTTCATATTTTTCTCTGACAAAAATTTAATGGATTTTGAAAAGTAAATATAATTGATATGTTAAAGTTTATAGTGATATCCAGTACGAGTTCATTTAAATAAAATAAATTTATATTTTGATTTATCATGGTTTTGGTGTGGTTCTCTATATTATATATATAATTTTTATGTAATGACAAAAAAATGATAAACTTTGGGATGTGAATATAACTTATATGTCAAAGTTTATAGTGATATAGCATGAGTTTATTTAAAAAAATTAGCTTATATTTTAATTTATCATAAATTTACGTGAATCTTCATGTTTAATATTTTTTTATTTAAAAAAAAAACTCATGTAATAACAAAAGATAGGTAGATTTAGAACGTCAACCTGTTAGAGTTTATAGTGATATCTATGATTCAAAATGATGTCCAGCAGCATAAGTTTATTTAAAAAATCAAGATTCTGTTTTAATTTAAAAGAGAAATATAATTTGTATAATGATTAAATAAAATCATTTAACCCTTTAATATAAAGAAAATAAAAAATAAATAGAAAGTTAGAGAATCTGTGTAAATAATGACGTGAAGAAAATGAGGATAAGTTGTTTCATTAATGCAGTTTCAAAGCTGAGCTAATTTGAGATAATACAATTACTATATATATGTTGACAGCAACTATTTCAAAATTATTAATGTTCCAATTTAAACGAGAAATAAAAGGCAAACATTTGGGTCTTTGAAAAATTTAAACTGCAGTGAGTTGAAGTTTTTGCTTACATGATTGTGACCCATAGTGGGAGCAGATTTTAATTCTGGAAGAGCAGAGGAAAACGATAATCACGGTCTTTGGAATAATCGCGTTTGAAATGTATCTGTTAAAAGTTAAAAGTTGTCAAGGGTCAAATATTAGTAATTGTTTTCAAACTGCGAATAATCGCTTTTGACTTTTGTTTCACCAAATCCCACCACCACAATTGAAACATGTGAAAATGCCGCCAAACACACTTTCAAATTCATCATACCATCATAATAAGTCAAATCTTGGTGGATATACTTTTGAAGATATAATAATACAAGCTCTAATATGTGTATATTTTATATTGATACAAAAATATTTTTATTAAATTAAAACATTAAGATGTTAATTATAATTTAAACTATTTCCATTTTTTTAAATATCCCTTTTTATTTTTATTTACTCAAATAACTTATCTTTCAATTTATTTACCAAAATATATCATTCTTTGGACGGGAAAAATCGGTTAGCTGTAAATCCACTTCACACCACCATCAAACTCATTTCTTAACAATACGTGGATTAGAAATGAGTAGGATTTCTAAATTAATCTTTTTAATTTAATTTTTTGTTTTCTTTTAATTTATTTTAATTTTTTAAAACATAGATATTTTTAAATTAATAATTAATTTAGTTATTTACTTTCATTCTATAAATACAAATATTTTAATATTTATAATCAATTTAGTATTTTGATTTATTTAATAAGTATACATATTTCAATAATTCTAATTATTTAATTTTTATATAAATATTAAATAATAGCATTTTATTTAATTTTTTAGAAAACAATTTTAAAATAGTGATTATTTTATTTTTAACTTAAATTTTAAGTATAGGTATTTTATATTTTTAACAAATTTAAGTATTTATATTTTTTTCAATAAATTCACATATTTTTATATTTTTAATTTATTTATTTATTTAATTTTATACAAAGAATATAGATATTTTATCATTTTTAATTAATTTAAGTATTTATGTTTTTCAATAAATAAAAATATTTTAATTAATTGAATTATTTAGTTTCTAATTAGGGTTTTAATTCAAACAATAATACTAATGAAGGAATTTTTAATATTGAAATAAATTTTAGTAAAATAACACTGATTAATAAAGTTAACATGTATTTTTAATTATTTAAAATAAACAAAAATAATGTTGTGATTTTTTGTATATAAAATAAATTAATAATATATTACTTTAAAAATCAATCATTAATTGTATTAATATATTGGATTTTTAATATGTATATTAAATTTAATGATTTAATTTAATTATATAATCATTAAATAATAATAATAATAATAATACATCTAGTTATAGGTGAAGGAAACTATGAAACTGAAAATTCATAAACATAATTTAGAAATTCAAAAGGGAACCAAAATACAAAAATCCAAAATTATGATTGAGGTTACATTTCTATTAAAAATAACAAAAATACTGGTGTCAATTGGTAACAATTGTTTTAGAATTATAACAATTTAAAAAATGTTCGTAACCACATATAAAGAACTATTCGAGAATCTAACAAATTTTATTTGTTGGATTCCGAGAATCCGAAACACTACTGAGTAGTAACAAAAAAAGTTGTTCATAATGAGTACACACCAAATATATGTAATCTAGGTTATTTTGAAAATAAGTAATCCTTATCATATATTCCTAGAAAATCAAGCCAGCACCTTACAATCAACAATCCTGACTTCCAATGAAGACATCCAATATCCAATATTGTAAGACATTTAAATTAAGGAAAATGATACTTGAACAACCATTTTTGACAACATTTAGACACGCGCACACGTGTCAAAATCTGAGTGGTCCATTTTCATTTAATTTTTCCAACTGGACCACTCAGATTTTGACACGTGTGCGCGTGTCTAAATGTTGTCAAAAATGGTTGTTCAAGTGTCATTTTCCTTAAATTAATTACAATTTCACAATATTAGCTTAAAATTATCTATTTAAAATTAATACTAATCATTCTTAATATTCCAAAACTAATATTTTTTTAAAATTAAATAATTTAAAAAATACTAAAATACACGTACTTAAAATTTAAAAATTAAGAATAAAATAATTTAAAAGTAAAATAATCATTAAAATGCCTTTTTATCATAAAATAAGATAAGCTTGTACTATTTATAAAACATTTTTAAAAGAACTAAATAATAAAGATAATCAAACGTTCTTTATTGGAAAAATTGAATACTTAAATTAATTACAAAAATAAAAGATCTATTCTTTAAATTTAAATTAAGATTAAATTAATTTAAAGTAAATAACCATTTAAAAATATTGTTGTCAAAAATAAGACAAGATCGTATTAATTATAAAATAATGTTGTAAGAATCAAATAATCAAGAATAGTAAAGTATTTATGGTTATAATAGAAATTAAATAATTAAATTAATTAGAAATAAGAAAACATTTGTAGTTATTGAAAGTAAAACAAAATATCTATATTTTAAAAATTAGAAATATTTAAAAACAAATTAAAACAGAATTTTAAAAATTATTTAAGAAATTCTATATTTTAAAAATTATAAATATTTAAAAATAAATTAAAACAGACTTTTAAAAATTATTTAAGAAATTCTACCAATTTCCCATTCTCCAATCTTTTAAAATTTAGTCTGAGGATGATTAGAATCTTTCAGTAAATAAATAGTTACAGAGGCATCTGAGTAAATAAAATTTAAAAAAAAAAGTCAATATTTCAGCAGATCATTTTACTATACAGATATTAAATCGAATAAAATGCAATGTTTAAAATGAGAGACCACCTTTAACTGTACAGACTACCATTACAATGTAAATTTTTACAACTCTTTCCATTTTCTTTTTGTTTTTTTCGGAACCATCAACAGTCCAGGAAATAAATACAGTATACCTTCTGAGCAAAATCAAAGGATTTATTTTCAACTCTCCAAATTACCCAGCGCATCCATAAAATGCCTGCTTTACCATCGATCACTGATCCCCATCGATGTCAACACTTACCAGTCAACTGAATAGAGTACCCTACAATCATTGTAGTACAAAGGTACTAAGGATTAAAGCTTACTCGTATTCCAGTCAAATACAAACACACGAGCCCCATGGTTCCATATCAGGCCCAATACATTTGGACAATTCATAAAGGAAAAAGTAAACGTGATCTCCGAACAACACCTTCGAATGAGATAGCCTAGAGGTGAAAGCTTCAGAAACACGGCAAGCTCATTCTAGGTTTCTAAAAACTGCTTAATTTAAAAAATTCTGGAGTTTGAGGACCACGGGATTACAGGTCAAGTAATTTAACATGCGATATAAAGGCATATGAAATACAAGTTTAATAAATATGATTGATGCTGTATCTGCTGCGAACATATATTTTAGATGACATAAAACATTTTAATGCAATAGCGCTACCATCTTTTTTTTTTTTAAAATATAGTATAGATGAGTTAGCAATATAACCATAAATGAAACTTCAAGATATCATATCGTAAAGAAAATTGCAGATTTTGGTAATCTTATTATGTTGGTTGATTTGCATTGGTTGAACCATTAAGTTAGCCAACTGAATCATTCAAAATCACACAACCAATACTCAATAGATTGATTTTGAAACATCACTAATGCCAAAAACTGAGGCTTTTTTATTCAGAGATCGAAGTATTTATTGAAAACTTTATATAAACAGAGAGACTTGTAAAGGAATCTGAATATTATTTTAGATGCAAGAGAAGTGAACAGAGAAGGACTTACCAGCAAACGAAAATTAGCAAACCTTTAGCTTTGAGCACATTCAAATGGACGCAAGCGTAACGAACCCTCAGGAAAGTCGTGCATTCTAAATGGTTCCAAAAGCTCAAAGGGCCTGCGGATAACAAAATCACTTAACCAAAAAAATATCTAAATAGTTTATTCCTTCTGAAAGCACTAAGGGATAAACCAATATAGTTAAACATAATAACACAAATAAAAAACTAATAATGGATCTACAAATCAAGCCCAATTCAAGAATAATTACAGACATTAAATCCAACCCTCCTGACCACCTGGGCGCACTGTCAAAGATGAGACGTGCAGCCTGCCTATTTCATAACATTCGGTTTAAATGAAACTCTTGTCAAATTAATGATCTCCAAAGTTAGAGGTGATGCCTAATGACCCACAACAATAAGACGGAAACATTAGGCTAGTTCAGTTAATATAGAAAAAAGGGATATCTCAGTAAGTATTTTAAAAAAAAAAGGCTCCCAATATTAAGAGAGGAATGACAGACTAAAATACAAGTCATGTTCATTTTCAATTTCAAAAAAATGAGGTCTAAAATTCTTACAATATAGAATTGCGGCTACGGGATAACTTTTGTTGATTGCTCTCCATAGCAGCCAACACATCACCAGTTTCTGGTCCTGCTGAGCCATCAGCTACAGAAGATGGAACAGGGGCACTTGGAGTCCATATCTAGAATAATGTACCCCCAGAAAGCTTCAGAAATTTAAGTTTTTATTCCATTCAAGAAATACTATGCATCATATAGTCATCATTCTCACCTTTATTGTGCTATCAATCCCACTGGTTGCGACAACAAAATCAAATGGATGGCATTGTATACAATTTACAACTGTAGCAACACGAGGAAAACAAAGCTACAGACAGCCAAACAAGAGAAGACTAATAAAACCTGAAACTCTTAAGGAAAACAGTGTTTACCAGATCCATCACCATTTAGAATTTTTATAAGTCTACCAGTACGCTTTTCCCAAATAAACCATCTGCCATCATCACTTCCACTGGCAACATATTCTCCTACAAATAAACATGTGAGATGATCTTGAACAAATTTCCGACTATGCCAGCCCAACTATCAACTCAAAACTCACCACTTATGTTAGGCACGTACCTCAACAACAAAATAAAGTGCGAAAGGTGGACAGAGAGGAATAAAGAATAAGATAGAGATAATTAGTCTATTTTTATATAATAAGGGGTCAAGAGGACTGAAGGGAGTCTTTACTAGAAAGCATTTTGTGGAGAATACAGTAGTGGCTCCATTAGAGAACGGTAAACCCTTGTATTCTGACTGCTGTCAGTTCTTAATTAAAGTAAGAAATTCGTTAAGAAAATTAGAAGGAAAGAAAAGAAAAGGCCCATATCCCAAAACATACGACGTAGTATATTTTCCATTGTGGCTTAAGCTTTAAAATCTGTAGGACCAGTACTTGCAGTAAGGATATTTATGGATTCTGTATGTTTTCCACTGCATCGATACACGGATCTTTTATCTTCCCATTTCAGCAACTGATATTAAAGTTATTAAAGCCAACTGGTTTTAGTATATATATTTCTCCTGTGCAAACAATATAAAGCAACCAAAAGAGAATGGAAAAAAAAAAAATATATTTGCTTGGTATATGAGGACTCGCTGTGCACAACCAATTATAATTAGGAAAACCACATACGAAAGAAATATCAGACCTCTTTGACCAAGAAAATTGGCCTGTTTTATGTCCGTCCCAATATTGCAATGGCCAATAAATCTCTGTTTCATATCAACAGCTGGTTCAGGCTGCAATATTAACAATAGAAAAAAAAAATTATCCAAAATGTATAACTTAATATTAGCTCATTAGGTTGCATACCGAAATATTGAAGGTACTGATGATAAGCAATCAAAAGGCTTACAAATAAAACCTAACAAAAAAAAAACACATCAAATGTTGTTGCACCCTTTCCACATAAGACTAACCATTACGTTCTTGGATTGTACATTTGAACCAATACAAAGGAAGAAAAATAAAATAAAATAAAATAAAATAAATTCATTTAGAGGTGCTAATTTGACACATGGCCTATGGGTCAATCCCAACTCACTCCTGAATAAGCCCCCTCTTAAAGTGAGTTAAGATCAAGGTCAAAGTGAGTTTGATCCCACTACAAAACTTTAACTCCTAAACACCAAACCTATTGCTCGGGCCGAAGTTCAAATCAAGTCAACTAGTATTGAAGGTCAACTCAAGTCAACTAGTATTGAAGGTCAACTCAAGTCAGCTCGGACCAGCTCAAGTTAATCAGGCAAACTTGGGTTCAGCTCAACTAAGTCGACTTGGTTCAACCATCAATCTTGGCCAATTCGTCTCAGAACTTCAGCTCTTGTCAGCTCAACATGAGCAAACTAACTCGGTTCTTTGGCCCAAGCCAACTCAACTCAATTCATTGGCTTGAGTGACTCGCCTCAACCTCCAACCCTAATGGACTCAACTCGACCTTCAACCCAGGTCAACTTAGGTCGACCTTTGGCCTTGGTTGAGTTGATTTTTCAGCCCAACTAATTTGAGCTGACCACAACCCAGACCAACTCAACTTAGCATGAGGTGTATATAACTCGACTCAAACTCTATCAAGCTTGGTTTGACCTAGACGCAACTTGACCTAGACCCAACTTAAATGACTTATTTTAACTTTGTATCAACCCAACCTATTATTTTTGGATCATAGTGATGAGAAACCACCAACAATAATTGAATTTGAAGGTAGAAATATATACCAAATAACATGTTCTACTGCTCTGTGACGAAGATGAAGGTGAATCGCTTGGGCCACTAGCACCTGCATTGTCTCTAGAGTCACCCCTTCGGTGAATTCTAACATTTAAACTTCCATGAAGAATATTTGAATCAAGATCTTGTGCCTCGTCACCAGATATTGATGTTTCAAAGTCCAGCTCCAATTCCTCATCATAATCAGAATCATCCCTGTCTGATCTAGAACCATCTTGTGGAACATCACCATTAGCCTCGGGGCGATAGAGTATGTCACTTAATGATAATATTCTTCCACCTCGAATGTCAGACCTTGATGCACCATCATTGGCCTTGCTATTTTTTTCAGCTTCAGCTGTTAAATAAACCAGTTTGATCCAACATAAAATGGTAAAAAAAAAATAGTACATAATTTCCAATTATAAAGAGCAATATTTGGAAAATAAAATTTTTCTGTATCCAATTTTAGGCAGTTATGAAATGAAGTAACTGTTAAATACCCTCTAATATCTTTTGTCAACACAAGAAAAATATAAATCATGTTTCAGGACCTCAATGGGTCACATAGTTCTTTAGACAACAAGGGTAATCCAAAAATTTCACTAACATACCTAAGGCAATATCCTTCTTCACATTCTCCACTCTCTCTGCAACTTCAGATTTGAGTGGGGCCAGTGAAAGGGAAGCAACAGCAAAATCCAAAGCATCTTCATGTCTACCCAACTGCAACGAAATAACATAGTATAATGGGTTTTAAAACTAAGGCAAGTTCTAACAGGGTATACATGACAAACAAATGGTATGAAAAAACCCCTATATAAGTCCCTCCAGCCAAAAGTCAAAACATAAATTCACACATACTGTAACTGTTTTGTCAAACATTCCTTCAATCTCGATTTTCTTTTAATCAAAACTTTTTTATATCTGCACAAATATTCCCTTAAATGTTATCAACTTGAGCTTGATACCTCCTATAACTTCAATTAGAGATATCATAGATAAACATATCTAGATTTGATACTCTTTTGTTTCTCTTTGTTTCCTTCTGGGTTTCTATAGGGTTGGTAAAACAATTCATTTATCAATCATCCATGTTGTTTATCCACACGTAAATCCATCCCTTTCATACACTGGATCAAGTCCATCCATTTAATTTTATGGATGGATAATGATCCACCTATTATTTATCAGAATCCAATGAATGTCCTATCAAGACGAAACAGATTAAAATTAATCCAATCAATTTTTTCACAATTAAGTCTATCAAAAATGTAATTTACCTAAAACCTTAAAAAAAACTGAATTTTTCAATCAAAATTTATTTATTGAAAATTTTGTTAAAATATGTTTAAAATTTTATTTTAAATTCCTAAATTTTGTATGTTTAGATATACATCCATTTGCTTAGATGTATTGGGTTGAATCTTTTATTAGATGAATCAGATTGTAATGGATCAAAATGAACACTAAGATTTTTTTCCGAGCCTTCCAGTTTGCCATGTTGGTTCAGTAATGGATTCTCCCTCTCTTTATCATGCTCAACTGGGTCTTTCTAGTCTTGCCAAGATGTAGCAACTTGTTCTAAGTTTGTCTGTTATCCAGTTTTTCTTGAGGGTCATGCTAATTAGGAAAACAAGGTCATAGTTATTTCCCTAGAAGTGTCTTACAACCTACTTTGTCTCCTTTTTGCCTTGGTTCATTCTGACATTTGAAGACCAAGTCGTGTTAAGACAAATTTAGGGTTTCAATATTTTGTCACTTTTATTAATAATTATTCAAGATGTACTTGGTATTAAAAATTGTTGAGTTGTTTTCTATATTTCAAACATTTTAAAATGAAATTAAAAATCAACTTGAAATTTCTGCCCAACCTTATGCAGTGATAATGTCCATGAGTATCTTTCTCACTCTTCAAAATTTTATGGCTTCTCATCACATTCTTCATCAAACCTTATGTGTTTATACACTTCAACAAAATGAGGTGACTGAACACAAGAATTGAAATCTTATTGAAACAACTCTCCCAATGTTAAGCCATGGTGAGGTTCCTCAGCATTTTTGGCTCAATGCATGTTATCTCACTAATTGCATGCCATCTTCGGTCTTGGATAACAAAATTCTGCACTCTATTTGATTTCCTCATGAACCTCTCCATACTTTACCTCTTAAAGTTTTTTCATCTACATGTTTTGTTTATAATTTTAGTCCTGAACTTGATAAACTGTCTTCAAGATCACACAAATGTGTTTTTCCAGGATTCACTATATCACAAAAAGAATATAAATGCTTCTCTGCTTCTTTTAACTGTTATTTCATTTCAGCAAATATCACATTCAATGAGTCTTCTGTTTACTTTAAGTCTTCTTCTCCTTGTGTGTCTCTATATGCTACAATCAATATCCCGGTTAGTGATGAAATAAGTGTTTTCAAAATAATGAAACATAGGAGCTTGTCCTATTACAGTTTGGAAAATGTGGTGTTGGTTGTAGTGGGTTTTTTCCATTGAAGTTGTTTATGATCGTACTATCGACCATCTCAAGCCTTACCTTGTGGCCAAAGGTTAAACACAAGTTTTTTAGATTGGATTATGATGATATTTTTTCTCCAGTGTTCACTTATTTATAATCATGGTTGCTCTTCAACAATGACCTTTTTACTAACTAGAGGTAAAAAATGTTTTCCTTAATGAGCATTTGCAGGAAGAAATTTATATAAAACAGCCTCCAAGTTTTGTTGCTCATGGCAAGTTTTCAGGATTGGTATGCCATCTTTGCAAATCTTTGTATGGCCTAAAACGGTCTCTTAAGGCTTGGTTTAGAAAATTTAGCCGTGTTCAACAATTTAATATGACTCACTTTTACCATCACTCAAGTTCTGGATGTTCTATTCAATGATAACATTGTCCTTACATATAGGACCACCATGGTATCTCTCAAATGAAACAACACCTTTGTCAACACTTTCATACCAAAGATTTTCACAAACTCAGATATTTCTTGGGAGGAAGTATGCATTGGATATTTTGGAGGAAATTGGGTTGATAAACTCAAAATTTGTTATCCTGAGAAGTAAAAAAGTTTTGTTAAAAATTTAACTATATTATTGTTATTCATGCTAACATTTCATTTGCAATCAATGTTGTGAGTCAATTTCTCAATTCCTCGTACGTTAAAGGAGGTCCTAGAAAAAAGTTTGTCATATGGTCACAATAATCATACTAAAGTGGTCTTTTATTAAGAGTTGATTGCACATGATCTCCCTTTGGTAGAAGTTTCACTTCGAGATATTGTGTCTTTATTGGTGATAACTTGATCTCTTGGAAGAACAAGAAACAAATTGTTGTAGCAAGATCTACTATAGAAGCAAAATTTAGAGCTATGACCTCTGTCACTTGAGAACTTATTTGGCTTAAACAATTCCTTAAAGAGTTGCAATTTGGATATGTCACTCAAATGATACTTNAGATATTGATGTTTCAAAGTCCAGCTCCAATTCCTCATCATAATCAGAATCATCCCTGTCTGATCTAGAACCATCTTGTGGAACATCACCATTAGCCTCGGGGCGATAAAGTATGTCACTTAATGATAATATTCTTCCACCTCGAATGTCAGACCTTGATGCACCATCATTGGCCTTGCTATTTTTTTCAGCTTCAGCTGTTAAATAAACCAGTTTGATCCAACATAAAATGGTAAAAAAAAAATAGTACATAATTTCCAATTATAAAGAGCAATATTTGGAAAATAAAATTTTTCTGTATCCAATTTTAGGCAATTATGAAATGAAGTAACTGTTAAATACCCTCTAATATCTTTTGTCAACACAAGAAAAATATAAATCATGTTTCAGGACCTCAATGGGTCACATAGTTCTTTAGACAACAAGGGTAATCCAAAAATTTCACTAACATACCTAAAGCAATATCCTTCTTCACATTCTCCACTCTCTCTGCAACTTCAGATTTGAGTGGGGCCAGTGAAAGGGAAGCAACAGCAAAATCCAAAGCATCTTCATGTCTACCCAACTGCAACGAAATAACATAGTATAATGGGTTTTAAAACTAAGGCAAGTTCTAACAGGGTATACATGACAAACAAATGGTATGAAAAAACCCCTATATAAGTCCCTCCAGCCAAAAGTCAAAACATAAATTCACACATACTGTAACTGTTTTGTCAAACATTCCTTCAATCTCGATTTTCTTTTAATCAAAACTTTTTTATATCTGCACAAATATTCCCTTAAATGTTATCAACTTGAGCTTGATACCTCCTATAACTTCAATTAGAGATATCATAGATAAACATATCTAGATTTGATACTCTTTTGTTTCTCTTTGTTTCCTTCTGGGTTTCTATAGGGTTGGTAAAACAATTCATTTATCAATCATCCATGTTGTTTATCCACACGTAAATCCATCCCTTTCATACACTGGATCAAGTCCATCCATTTAATTTTATGGATGGATAATGATCCACCTATTATTTATCAGAATCCAATGAATGTCCTATCAAGACGAAACAGATTAAAATTAATCCAATCAATTTTTTCACAATTAAGTCTATCAAAAATGTAATTTACCTAAAACCTTAAAAAAAACTGAATTTTTCAATCAAAATTTATTTATTGAAAATTTTGTTAAAATATGTTTAAAATTTTATTTTAAATTCCTAAATTTTGTATGTTTAGATATACATCCATTTGCTTAGATGTATTGGGTTGAATCTTTTATTAGATGAATCAGATTGTAATGGATCAAAATGAACACTAAGATTTTTTTCCGAGCCTTCCAGTTTGCCATGTTGGTTCAGTAATGGATTCTCCCTCTCTTTATCATGCTCAACTGGGTCTTTCTAGTCTTGCAAAGATGTAGCAACTTGTTCTAAGTTTGTCTGTTATCCAGTTTTTCTTGAGGGTCATGCTAATTAGGAAAACAAGGTCATAGTTATTTCCCTAGAAGTGTCTTACAACCTACTTTGTCTCCTTTTTGCCTTGGTTCATTCTGACATTTGAAGACCAAGTCGTGTTAAGACAAATTTAGGGTTTCAATATTTTGTCACTTTTATTAATAATTATTCAAGATGTACTTGGTATTAAAAATTGTTGAGTTGTTTTCTATATTTCAAACATTTTAAAATGAAATTAAAAATCAACTTGAAATTTCTGCCCAACCTTATGCAGTGATAATGACCATGAGTATCTTTCTCACTCTTCAAAATTTTATGGCTTCTCATCACATTCTTCATCAAACCTTATGTGTTTATACACTTCAACAAAATGAGGTGACTGAACACAAGAATTGAAATCTTATTGAAACAACTCTCCCAATGTTAAGCCATGGTGAGGTTCCTCAGCATTTTTGGCTCAATGCATGTTATCTCACTAATTGCATGCCATCTTCGGTCTTGGATAACAAAATTCTGCACTCTATTTGATTTCCTCATGAACCTCTCCATACTTTACCTCTTAAAGTTTTTTCATCTACATGTTTTGTTTATAATTTTAGTCCTGAACTTGATAAACTGTCTTCAAGATCACACAAATGTGTTTTTCCAGGATTCACTATATCACAAAAAGAATATAAATGCTTCTCTGCTTCTTTTAACTGTTATTTCATTTCAGCAAATATCACATTCAATGAGTCTTCTGTTTACTTTAAGTCTTCTTCTCCTTGTGTGTCTCTATATGCTACAATCAATATCCCGGTTAGTGATGAAATAAGTGTTTTCAAAATAATGAAACATAGGAGCTTGTCCTATTACAGTTTGGAAAATGTGGTGTTGGTTGTAGTGGGTTTTTTCCATTGAAGTTGTTTATGATCGTACTATCGACCATCTCAAGCCTTACCTTGTGGCCAAAGGTTAAACACAAGTTTTTTAGATTGGATTATGATGATATTTTTTCTCCAGTGTTCACTTATTTATAATCATGGTTGCTCTTCAACAATGACCTTTTTACTAACTAGAGGTAAAAAATGTTTTCCTTAATGAGCATTTGCAGGAAGAAATTTATATAAAACAGCCTCCAAGTTTTGTTGCTCATGGCAAGTTTTCAGGATTGGTATGCCATCTTTGCAAATCTTTGTATGGCCTAAAACGGTCTCTTAAGGCTTGGTTTAGAAAATTTAGCCGTGTTCAACAATTTAATATGACTCACTTTTACCATCACTCAAGTTCTGGATGTTCTATTCAATGATAACATTGTCCTTACATATAGGACCACCATGGTATCTCTCAAATGAAACAACACCTTTGTCAACACTTTCATACCAAAGATTTTCACAAACTCAGATATTTCTTGGGAGGAAGTATGCATTGGATATTTTGGAGGAAATTGGGTTGATAAACTCAAAATTTGTTATCCTGAGAAGTAAAAAAGTTTTGTTAAAAATTTAACTATATTATTGTTATTCATGCTAACATTTCATTTGCAATCAATGTTGTGAGTCAATTTCTCAATTCCTCGTACGTTAAAGGAGGTCCTAGAAAAAAGTTTGTCATATGGTCACAATAATCATACTAAAGTGGTCTTTTATTAAGAGTTGATTGCACATGATCTCCCTTTGGTAGAAGTTTCACTTCGAGATATTGTGTCTTTATTGGTGATAACTTGATCTCTTGGAAGAACAAGAAACAAATTGTTGTAGCAAGATCTACTATAGAAGCAAAATTTAGAGCTATGACCTCTGTCACTTGAGAACTTATTTGGCTTAAACAATTCCTTAAAGAGTTGCAATTTGGATATGTCACTCAAATGATACTTATATGTGAAAATCAAGATGTTCTTCATAATAGCTCTAATCTTATCTTTCATGAAAAGATCAAACACATTGAGGCTGGCTAACATTTTATTCGAGAAAAAATCATATCTAGAGACATTAGAATTGAGTTTGTTAACTCAAGTGATCAATTAGATTATATTATAACCAAGTCTTTACTTAGACTTAGAATTGATTATATTTGTAACAAGTTTGGTACATACAATTTATATGCACCAGCTTGAGAAGGGAATGTTATATATTGTTAAGATATCATTATATATTGTTAGTTACAATATTATGTGTTAATTTTAAATGTACCCAACTTAGGTTCTCTTTTATTTTCATATCTATAAATACAATTTATGCGAGGATTCCATATTAATATCAATTTTAGATGTTTCCAACTTCACTCTTCTAATACCCAAGTTTTATATCCCCTTGCTAGTCCTAACCTCAACCACCCAAAGACATTTATGATAATTGATAGTAGTAACAAGTATTTCTACCTCAACTATCTCTCCCATTCTCACTACTACGGCAATCCTGTGCTACCAAACACAATTTTTTCCATGAAGATTAAAAAAACATAGAATACATGTGCTCAAAAAATCCTTTCATCATCAACTTCATTCATATAAAATTCCCTTTTTCTCTTTTGTTTCTGCTAACAAGCAAAAACTGTATGACTCTCATAATTTATCATATTTTTGAGACTGATAACGAGTCTAAAGAACCAGTATAATGTATTATTTCAAAGTGAAAACATTTTCAAATTTGAAGTTCATACAAAAAAAATTACCTGTGACAGTGCTTCTGACATGCAGAATAGTGCTTTATAGGAGGAATTATCAATTTTTCTAGCAGCATAGCAGTCTCTTATAGCCATATGAGCATCGTTTTTCCAATCCCTCTGGATAAAGAGTGAAAAATTAAAAACATGTCAAGTCCAGCAAAAAGGATATAAAAAAAAAAATACTAAACTGAAAGGAGAACGAAACGCTGAGACCCATAATAATAATAACCTTGATCAATAGTGCAGCACGAGTGCACAAGCATTCATGTTTAAGCGCAGACCCAATGATATGGCTATAGCCATTCAAAACCTCATTACATGCCTCGATTCCATAATAGGGTATCCCATTGTCCAATGATTTCTTAGCATATTTTATCAGTTTCCTGCACTTGTCAAGCTGCAAAACCCAATTAGTCAAGAAAAATATTATGAGAAAGCTAAAGTGACATCTCTTAGATCCCCCAAAAAAAGTAAAAACTTCGTACCTTTGCAGCAATGTTCTTTTTAATAGGAAACCCGTTTGGGAAGACATTAGACACACAAGACTGCAACTCTATCCCATTAACTATAGGAGAGTAAGTCATCATCTTTGATACGTCACCTGAAGTATATTGCATCTCATTCATTCCAGCTGCACAACAAAAAATATTAAGTACTATCTCACCTTTAAAATCTACATAAACATAGAAACCATAACATAACAGAATGTAAGTTACTGCAGTAACACAGTCATAGATAGTTGAGAATATCCAAATCCACACGATAATCAAAACTTAGAAAATAACTGACATATCATCAGAGAAAACCTGTCAGCAAATGAAATAAATACTTCCTTCCAAAGGAATATTTAATAAATTGGAACTCTGATAAGGTCTTCAAAAGATGTACTGTGAGTTCCAGTTGAAAAAGCTAAACAAAGAGTAAAAGATATGCAGAATTAGCATGTGCCACACATCATGGAAACATCAAAGTGAAATGCAGTATAATTGGCCTCTTCAAAACACGAGAAAAAAAAAACAAAAATAAAGGAAATTCACTATTCAAGCTTCATTACATTATTTAAAGTCTCAACACCTTCTAACCAAGAGTTCATAAAAAAACACATTACACTTGTGTATCTGATAATGTGACTTAAAGGTTACAGCTAAAACAAGTACAGCGTAACCAAATAAAATGACAAGTAACTGTCAGGAAATGAAAGAACTTCTATAATTTACCCATATCCCAAGTTGAACAAACAAAAAACACATTATCTTATACTACTTGTGAAAAATAAATAAACAAGAAATGAAGAATCAAGGTTCAATGCAATACACTTTACCATGATTTACATTCATCAGGTAAGCATGCTCTCCACTATAGCTGAGGAGAACCTCATGTCCATCAGGACTGAATGTAACATGAGTTAAGTGTAAGCTTGGATGTCCCTGTAAAACAGATACAATTTGAGAGAAAAAAACATTTGGCCTGAAGTGTTATAAAGACTTACATGTCCAAAACACACCATATACCAAGGGGGGAAATGAGAAAATCAATAAAACATAAAGCACGTAGGGCATTTGGTATGAAGAATGGAAAATTAACATTACAGACTCACTTTATTTTGGTTTAGAGATTTGGAGAATAGAGATAGGAAATACTAATGATATTTGCAACCCAAGTATTTTTTAATGTGTAGACTACTATGTATCTTAGGTTCTTTTCCAAAAAACACTTGTTTAAAATCAACATCACCAATATCCCAAGGAAAAACTGCCGCCACCATAGTCACAGCTGTCATTTCCCTCATGAGACATTAATATTTCCCTGAATACCACCATCTCCTAAGACACAAATATGCCCAACCCAACAGTGGATGTTGGTGTGTAAAATTACTGTTGTTTTATGAGGATACCCAAAGGGTAAGTACGTGGAATTCAACACAGTACCAATCCCACTTAGCCCTCTAGGATGAAATAGAATTCCCAATATTGAGGTAAATTGTGTTGCCTTTCAACATTAATGAAACATGTAAGGTTGTCACTCAAAAGTTTATGTAAACTCATAGATGCACTTCAAAAGGGTTAGCTATATGAGAGGAAAAAGATCTTGATTGGATTTTAAAACAGGGCATACATACACACATGCATATGCATATACACACATATGTATGTATATATACACATATATGTAAGTATATACATATACACACACATATGCATATACATACACACACACATGCATATACACACACACACACACAAATATATATATATATATATATATATATATNTATAGAAGCAAAATTTAGAGCTATGACCTCTGTCACTTGAGAACTTATTTGGCTTAAACAATTCCTTAAAGAGTTGCAATTTGGATATGTCACTCAAATGATACTTATATGTGAAAATCAAGATGTTCTTCATAATAGCTCTAATCTTATCTTTCATGAAAAGATCAAACACATTGAGGCTGGCTAACATTTTATTCGAGAAAAAATCATATCTAGAGACATTAGAATTGAGTTTGTTAACTCAAGTGATCAATTAGATTATATTATAACCAAGTCTTTACTTGACTTGGAATTGATTATATTTGTAACAAGTTTGGTACATACAATTTATATGCACCAGCTTGAGAAGGGAATGTTATATATTGTTAAGATATCATTATATATTGTTAGTTACAATATTATGTGTTAATTTTAAATGTACCCAACTTAGGTTCTCTTTTATTTTCATATCTATAAATACAATTTATGCGAGGATTCCATATTAATATCAATTTTAGATGTTTCCAACTTCACTCTTCTAATACCCAAGTTTTATATCCCCTTGCTAGTCCTAACCTCAACCACCCAAAGACATTTATGATAATTGATAGTAGTAACAAGTATTTCTACCTCAACTATCTCTCCCATTCTCACTACTACGGCAATCCTGTGCTACCAAACACAATTTTTTCCATGAAGATTAAAAAAACATAGAATACATGTGCTCAAAAAATCCTTTCATCATCAACTTCATTCATATAAAATTCCCTTTTTCTCTTTTGTTTCTGCTAACAAGCAAAAACTGTATGACTCTCATAATTTATCATATTTTTGAGACTGATAACGAGTCTAAAGAACCAGTATAATGTATTATTTCAAAGTGAAAACATTTTCAAATTTGAAGTTCATACAAAAAAAATTACCTGTGACAGTGCTTCTGACATGCAGAATAGTGCTTTATAGGAGGAATTATCAATTTTTCTAGCAGCATAGCAGTCTCTTATAGCCATATGAGCATCGTTTTTCCAATCCCTCTGGATAAAGAGTGAAAAATTAAAAACATGTCAAGTCCAGCAAAAAGGATATAAAAAAAAAAATACTAAACTGAAAGGAGAACGAAACGCTGAGACCCATAATAATAATAACCTTGATCAATAGTGCAGCACGAGTGCACAAGCATTCATGTTTAAGCGCAGACCCAATGATATGGCTATAGCCATTCAAAACCTCATTACATGCCTCGATTCCATAATAGGGTATCCCATTGTCCAATGATTTCTTAGCATATTTTATCAGTTTCCTGCACTTGTCAAGCTGCAAAACCCAATTAGTCAAGAAAAATATTATGAGAAAGCTAAAGTGACATCTCTTAGATCCCCCAAAAAAAGTAAAAACTTCGTACCTTTGCAGCAATGTTCTTTTTAATAGGAAACCCGTTTGGGAAGACATTAGACACACAAGACTGCAACTCTATCCCATTAACTATAGGAGAGTAAGTCATCATCTTTGATACGTCACCTGAAGTATATTGCATCTCATTCATTCCAGCTGCACAACAAAAAATATTAAGTACTATCTCACCTTTAAAATCTACATAAACATAGAAACCATAACATAACAGAATGTAAGTTACTGCAGTAACACAGTCATAGATAGTTGAGAATATCCAAATCCACACGATAATCAAAACTTAGAAAATAACTGACATATCATCAGAGAAAACCTGTCAGCAAATGAAATAAATACTTCCTTCCAAAGGAATATTTAATAAATTGGAACTCTGATAAGGTCTTCAAAAGATGTACTGTGAGTTCCAGTTGAAAAAGCTAAACAAAGAGTAAAAGATATGCAGAATTAGCATGTGCCACACATCATGGAAACATCAAAGTGAAATGCAGTATAATTGGCCTCTTCAAAACACGAGAAAAAAAAAACAAAAATAAAGGAAATTCACTATTCAAGCTTCATTACATTATTTAAAGTCTCAACACCTTCTAACCAAGAGTTCATAAAAAAACACATTACACTTGTGTATCTGATAATGTGACTTAAAGGTTACAGCTAAAACAAGTACAGCGTAACCAAATAAAATGACAAGTAACTGTCAGGAAATGAAAGAACTTCTATAATTTACCCATATCCCAAGTTGAACAAACAAAAAACACATTATCTTATACTACTTGTGAAAAATAAATAAACAAGAAATGAAGAATCAAGGTTCAATGCAATACACTTTACCATGATTTACATTCATCAGGTAAGCATGCTCTCCACTATAGCTGAGGAGAACCTCATGTCCATCAGGACTGAATGTAACATGAGTTAAGTGTAAGCTTGGATGTCCCTGTAAAACAGATACAATTTGAGAGAAAAAAACATTTGGCCTGAAGTGTTATAAAGACTTACATGTCCAAAACACACCATATACCAAGGGGGGAAATGAGAAAATCAATAAAACATAAAGCACGTAGGGCATTTGGTATGAAGAATGGAAAATTAACATTACAGACTCACTTTATTTTGGTTTAGAGATTTGGAGAATAGAGATAGGAAATACTAATGATATTTGCAACCCAAGTATTTTTTAATGTGTAGACTACTATGTATCTTAGGTTCTTTTCCAAAAAACACTTGTTTAAAATCAACATCACCAATATCCCAAGGAAAAACTGCCGCCACCATAGTCACAGCTGTCATTTCCCTCATGAGACATTAATATTTCCCTGAATACCACCATCTCCTAAGACACAAATATGCCCAACCCAACAGTGGATGTTGGTGTGTAAAATTACTGTTGTTTTATGAGGATACCCAAAGGGTAAGTACGTGGAATTCAACACAGTACCAATCCCACTTAGCCCTCTAGGATGAAATAGAATTCCCAATGTTGAGGTAAATTGTGTTGCCTTTCAACATTAATGAAACATGTAAGGTTGTCACTCAAAAGTTTATGTAAACTCATAGATGCACTTCAAAAGGGTTAGCTATATGAGAGGAAAAAGATCTTGATTGGATTTTAAAACAGGGCATACATACACACATGCATATACATATACACACATATGTATGTATATATACACATATATGTAAGTATATACATATACACACACATATGCATATACATACACACACACAAATATATATATATATATATATATATATATATATTGGTTGTGGTTATACACATTAGAGGATTCTATCACATGAATGTGTCATTCCTTTCTTCACCAGCAATATAAACACTTAAAGAATTGATAATCACATATATGTAAAGCCAAGGACTCACACGATCAGAAAGATGCATTGGACAAAAATAATTAACACAAGGAGGAGGAAACATTCTTTTTCGACATGAGCTTAGAGGTGGCAGCATCCTTCTATCATATAACCGTGCAAAGGCATCACTGCAAGATATAGAAAGTCTAAAATCAGTTTTGAAATAGAAAGGACGAATTAATTAACACAATTAATTACCAGAAATATTTACCTCCCACCAACAAGGAGCAAATGCGGCCTAGTTGAACTAATATCACAAGACTTTAAAGAAAGGACTTGTTTAGGAGGATCAGCAAGTGATCTTTTAGAACCACTTCGTAAGTCAAGCTGACATTACACATGAAAATCAGTTAATGAGAAAAAAAAAACAACGATTCCAACTTTTGAAAACAGTGATCATAGTTAACCAGCTTCCTGACTAACTTGCAGTACAAAAATACAAAAACTACACTCTGCAAAGATTGTAAACATCCGAATGTTTTAAGAAAAGGCAATAATGATAGCATCATGAGATCAAGGATGCAACCAAGATCACAAGCTTAGAATTAACAATTCCCTTGAGATGCCTTAGTCATATAGGTTTTCCATGCGGACTTATAATTTAGGATATAAATTAGCTACCATAATAACTTGTGACAGTTTGGAAAAACAGGACAAAATGTCAGAGAAGTGATTTGAATTTTGACTACTTCTACAATCACATTAGTGTAAAATGCATAATAAATAATATAAAAAAACATTTCCGTAATAAAAAAACACGGCGTAGTTACATTCAACATTATTGCAGGTAACAATATACTCCTGCAACCTACCTTGGTGAAAAGACTTGAATGGGAAGTTCTCATTTTAATGAAAAAAAATCAGCTCATTGATGAGACCAACATAAATGGTACATGTTGATTCAGATGCTCTGGATAGCAGATGAATTATTCTAAGCAAACCAATTGGAAATTTGGCAAAATCAAATATTACAGAAATGGAGGATATTCAGTTTTCCCAGATCACATATATGCAAGGAAGAGATGTAAATTTTAAATTTACAATTCTGCTCAGATGTTCATGTCAGACAAGGTTCAAATGCATTCAAAATCGTATGTATGAATACAACTGTGTTAAACCACTTACAAGAATATTTCGACACTCTTGGTGTGAAGAACCAGCTGGAGGACAAGAGGTACCTTCCCGAAAATCATGTTGTCTCAAGGTCCCATCTTCACTAGCACTCCAAACTACATTAGGGTTGCCATTTTCAACCTGCAAAAAGGAATAAGGAAGACGTGAAAACTAACATTATTTAGCCTAAATTAGGCCTTCCTACATAGGTTTTGTTTTATTTCCTTTAACCTCATTGATCTAATGCTATTCAAACTATGCTAAATTAGCAAATTCTTAGACCACATAACTTACAGCCAATTTCTTGACTCTTCGAGCATGGCATTGGTAAAGTGCAGATGGAGCAATGATTGAATTGTCGCTAGATCCACTTCCACTTAGGCGAGACAAGTTAAATAAACGGACCTAGCAAAATAAATAAATAAATAATTGAGAATTAAAACTGCATTACCCATTAAAAATATTCAAGAATCACAATACTACTTCAGCATCTCCGGCTCCAGAGGCTACAAGCTCATCAGAAGTTTCTGGTATAAACTTAGTACAGAATATATTTGCTGTATGTCCTGTATCAATTGAATGTAGAAGTTTTCTACCAGAATAGCTCCAAATATTGATCTGAAAAATTTCAGGGAAACAATTACTGCCTTGTGTTGCTGGAGAAGACCATGAGGAAGTTATAAACCAAAAACAGAAAGTCTAAATGCAAAATTTCAGGTAAACAATTAGTTGCCTTCTACTACAATAGAAGATCAAGAGGAAGTTATAAACAAAAAACAGAAAGGCTAAATATTGATCTGCAAAATTTTGGAAGCAATTAATTGCCTTCTGGAGAAGACCGAGAGGAAGTTATAAAACAAAAAGGCTGTAACAATTTTCTATGACTCTATCAGTCTGTTTGCTATCTTTTGACAGTTATGACCGAACTTATCAAAGGATCATTCTAAGTAGTTCGATGCTTTTCTTATCATTCCCTATTTTGTTTGAAAATAAATCACAAACAACTGAGAGAGAACTAGATGCAAGCATAATATAACAAAGAGATGCCAAAGTCTTTAGTAGTAGACGTAGAGTGCAAAAGGGGAGTAATAGGCCAATTTAATCATGGACAAATAAAACTAATTGTCGTTCCCATTTTGATAAATCTTATAGCTACAATCTAGTATATGTAGATGAGATGGCAATACAAATTACATTAAAAATAAGTGGCTTACCCGAGTATCATCTGATCCGGATATCAACATTGTACCTTTCGAATTCCAAGCCACCGCATTGACACAGCCAAGGTGGCCCTATTCAGACAAGGAGAAACACGATACACAGTGAGGTCAAGAAACAAAAATAGGGTGTATAGATTATTTGTTTTCGAGGTAATGAGGGACATAGAAAATGAAGCAATCAGCTACAGACACATGAAGATCATGTTCGTTGAAATGCATGGGTAGTACCAACAATTTTAAGAAATTCGCGATGACTGCCTCCCTTTTTCAAGAAGTCTAATCGATATATGTATCATCATATAATAAAGGTTTTAAATTGCGGGATATTGCTAACAAGTGTATCGTATGTGGCCAAAATTGTGATTGTGCTGCGGTTGTGGTGGCCCAGAAAACTAAATGTTCCGTCCAAGATCACAATTGCAGACCGTTTTCAAAACATTAAATATAGTGTACAACGATTTGTCAAAGACAAGATGAGTATAAAAGGATTATATGCCTTTACCTTCTACGATCACTTGAGGCACTTCAAAATATACACTTTTTTGTGCATTCCTTCAAGTATTCAATATTCTGTAAACATGCGTAACATAGAGTGCTCGAATTGCCTAAACCCAAACGCAAGTTACGATAAAAACAA
Source organism: Vigna umbellata (assembly GCF_018835915.1). The sequence continues at coordinate 38,564 of NW_025903974.1, forward strand.
GAAATCAAGATGAAGATAAGAACACCCAATTTCGCGTTACTTAACTTAAGGTGCCTACAAAAACACACAAAAACATGCATATGATCGAATAACATTTCGGGAGAATATTCACACGGACGCTATTCCAATTCAATGCTCACATATGACAGAAACTACTACGATGCTTGAGTAAATTAAGATACGTTACCAACCTCTAACTCCCTTTCTTGAGAAAGCCTCCGAATGAGAGAGGAATGAGTCTGCAAAGTGTGATTAACATCCTAAAGAAAACAAGAGGAACATTCACGGGGTCAAGAATCATAAGATACGGCAAAAATCACGAACGAAAATCAGAGCACCCAACGAAAATCGCCATGCACGAGATTGAGAATCGGAATTGGCAAGATTCTTAATCGCGTAGTATGGAGACGCTTTGAATTTGAGGAAGAGAGAAAAGGAAGAAGAATACCAGTGGCGAGTTGAGATATCGAGAGTCAAGAATCGCGTGTATGTTGCCATCGCGAAAGGGAATGGAATCCATGGCAGAAGGCGGTGTTTGGCTGCGGTGAGAGAAAGCTAGAGCAAGAAATTAGTCCCTCACTGGGTCACTCCACGGCCGTGGCGTGAATGTCATCAATTGGAGCTCATGCGGTTACACTCACAATCCTTCCAAACACTTCTTTTCTCTTCTCTTCCAGGTTTCTTTTTATTTTATATATTTATATATAATTTATACTACAGGTCTTGAATGAAAAGAAAGTGTAACAGTGTCAGCTTAAATAAATAAATAAATAAAAATGGTAGGTTTTTATTTATTACATTATAAAATAGAAAAATGGGAGGAGCATGAGGTTTGTTTGGGGAAATGAAAGAGTGAAGGAGTGAGGTGTTGCGTGATATGTAAGCGCCGTTCATCGTGGTGCTGGCGAGGGATGATTGGTTCCTATTGTGTTCTGATTTTTCTGGAACGGTACAGCTTACATGTCCAATGGGCACCTTTTCCGCACTTTTAAAAGCACTTTAACGTGTATAGTTCGGAGATTAAATCTCGGTGCTTTTATCTTTGTTTAAAAATTTAATTAATTTTCAGATATATACTTTTTATTTAACAAAATCTTGATATTTTAAATTATTATTGTACTGTATTTGTATTACCGCACAAACACACAGAATTATCTCAAATTGATCATTTTAATTAAAAGAAAAAAAAAATTGATTGGTATTTATTAGAATCTGTTAATCATTTAATTAAATTAAATAAGTCAATTAGATTAATTCTAATCAAAAGTCTTAAAAAAATATATAAACATATTTCAAAAATATAATTGTTAAAGTTTTTATCAATGTATTTATTATAATATTAATTACTTAATAGATTAAATATAAAGTTACTTAAACATTGAATAATTTTCAAGAAATACACTCAATCGATTCAAACATACCAATAAAAGAAATGAAAAGTAAAAAAAAAATTAAATAAACACTCAGTCTCATGAAATTAAAATAATTACAATTAAAATTACTTGTATATCATAACTCAAGTAACTTAAGTTTTATTTTGGTTTATATTTAGAAGAAGGAGATAAGTTATCAAATGTTGTGGTTTAGTTAAATATTTCAAGTTTTAATTTTTTAAATAATTAATTAATTTTGATGTAAATTAGACATTCTCACTCCATAATCATAAGAGTTTTTATAGAAAAATATTGTTAAAAGTTTACTAAGTAGATTCTCATAAAAAAGATATATGAGTCACAATTGATAGACTTAAGAACTTGTCTTACCTAACCAGAGTTTTTCTCATATCCTACGAATTTCCTCATAGAAATTCTCAAATACACTGACACTCAATTAGATAATATCACTCGTACTTTATCATTTTTCTTTTTGAGTGTTTGGTCGTACCTTGTGTATATAGTTGATCATTTACAATTCTCTCATCTCCCATCTTTCGTCTCCATTTTATTACATAATAAAAACCTGAAATCCTTTCATCTCCCACTTTGTTCTTGTTACTACTCTCTTGTGTCATTGCAACATTTTTCTACCATGTCTAATAGTCTCACACTCTATAGGAGTTGAGGTTTAAGACAATTTAAACATTCATTTCTCTCTCAACACCTTTTGAAATACTTTTTGAGAATAAAACTATGACTGAATACAAATTTCAAAGAGAATAATACATCAAATGTATGGTGATTGACTCTAACAATGTCACTCAATGGACTTAGGATCATAACATTAACGTTTGCATGGGACCGATAATAAGATTCTAAGACGATTCATCAATCCCTTAAGTCATCCATTGGGAATGATCATTCATTTATCTTAGACCTCAATTAAGGCTTATATTCCTACTACACTTAATACTATCATATCACTTAGGAATCGAGATCAAACACTGTTTAATACTCTTTCATTCTTCTACCCTCTTAAACACTTTTTAAAGATAAAATAATGACGAAGTTTCAGAGTGAACAATACATCAGATATACAATAATTGATCTTAACAATGTTATTTGACGAACTTGAAATTAAAACAAAACTCTTTCACCCTCTTCACCTCCATCAGCATAGTATCAAAAGCTCTTGAAGATGTTTTTTGCCCTTGCAAGGAAGTGTATCATGTTAGATCCATTGAAAAGATTAGTGTTGATTTTTTTTTTCATATTTGCCATTGGTGCTTTTAGAATGAGTGTTTTTTAATTCATAACTTTTTTAGAATTTTTAAATGCATTACGTATTATACAATCTAGAATATGTTTTTATTTGAAAAACACTTTAAATTATATAATCCAAAATATGTTTTTTAATCCAGAATGTATTTCGAAAAAAAATTCAAATGGTTTAATTTAAAATATATGTTCAGGATTACATTTAAATTGCATAATTTGAAAAATATTTTTTTGAAATATATTCTGAATTATATAATTTAAAATATAAATTTGTGGTTCAGATATACAAATCAAAATATTAAAATATAACATTTTTTTTTCTTTACTTGATAAAATATTCACGAGTTACACAACCAAAACTTTGATTGAATGCAACACAGACCACAGACACCTCCCACCACCACCAACAGGCACCACTACACAAACAAACCATATCACACTCCACTTTTATTTATTTTTATTAGGGTTATTTTAGTATTTAGGAAATTGGGATGCTGGAAGAAAACATGGGTACAGGAAGCAATGGTCCTAGATCAAATATCTACTGTTACCATGACCCAGCCCAGTAATATGTAAATTAACTGTGAGTAGAAGATCATAAAAAATAAGGCTTTTGATAAAAAAATATTAGGTTTAATTAATTGTTTGAATCCATTGTAACGCTCCCATTTACTGTATAACACTGTTATTAAAATGTAACATAATATATATTATCTAAAATATATCGAAATTTTACATAAACACAGTAATAAATATAATATAGAATCATTCAAAATAGATTGTTTGTCTTATTTATACGTAATTTTTGGACGTTGTTGATATAATAAGAGTATAACTTTCACCATAGGTTAAATTTTTATTCATATCAAAGTTTACTTCTGCATTCTGAATAACCCACTACAACAATCGTGCTAGATTGAGAAATGAATGTAAAATTGATTAAATAACTTGAATTATTACTGAAAAAAATAGAATATATATATGATGATTTATTATTATTATGACACGTATAATTCGTTTGTCATAATAAATTGACTGATGACATTTTGGTAATAAAAATAATAATTATTATGAGGAGTAAAAGGAAATATGTTATAATAAGTTGATTGACGGCATTTTCATAATAAAAAATGTCACTTATTATAACTTGTATAAAAGACTTATCATAATAAGTGAAACATGTTATGATTGGTGTAGTTAACTCGTCATAGTAAGTGAGACGCGATAACAAGATTGAAATTATGTTCAAAATTTATCATAACAAGTTTAGGAAAATTTATAATAGTAAAACTTTATCACAATTATTAGTTCAACATTTGTCATAGTATATATGTTTAAATCCGTAATTTTTGTCTTGATTCAGTATTATTCCATGTAATCCTCTTCTATTTCTCCTCATGCACAGTCTCATGTACATTATTTCTCATCATCCACAGTTGTTGCCTCCATACACCGTCGACACAAGAGGCCATTACCTCTCACATCGTCAACATGAGACGTTGTCATCTTCACACGTTGTCAAACAAGAAAAATAGAACAAGAACATGGAACATATACACCACATTCTTGAAGACAGTATTTAGTCTAAAGATATTTGTTCTCGGACACAAGTGTTTTATATAAGAGTAGCAATTTCTCTAACACATTGCCATGAATTAACATTCTTACCGTAACAACGCAACAACAATAATCAGTTAAATAGAAAATACACACTAAGAACACAAAGAATCATTTTTTTCTTAAGGGTTGATGGCTCGTATTAATATCTCACCTGAATTGTGTGAAACCATTTGGCTGCAACTTTATTGTCTTTTCTCTTGTTTTATTTTTCAAGAAAATTAGTGTAAGTAATTCCTTGTCTCATATATATATATATATATATATATATATATATATATATATTATATATATATATTCTGACTTGCAATCTTATTATTTTCTTCTGGGTATAGAAACTTTGTTGGTAGATTTTAGTTGATGATCAAATCAAAAGTTGTTTAGTTAATGACTTTTCTTTAGGAATTCCCATGTTATAGTTGTATGATGGTGCTTTATGAAAAGAATTTTTGTTGTTTCACTTAGATTAGGAATGTCACTTACTGGACATGGTGTATAAAAATACTAATCTTCTTGTTATAATGAATTAGGTGTTGTACATGATTCTTGAAAGAGCTTATTTAAGATAGTTAAAGGATCAAAATGTTGATCCTTAGATAATGCCATGGCAACCATAGTTAGTTGTAATCTTGATTCATGTTAATGACTTTTGTCGATTAAATTCTAGCAAATTCTATAATTACACATGAAATTTCTACAATTGCCTTTAATTCAGAATTGAAAAATGATATATCAAAACACTTCTAATACTAAATGAGACTTAGAGAGATTAACATGGATTTGAAAATGTTGGTTTTTCATGTAAAATTGCTTTTTCAGAATTTTATATAGGGCGGTAACATAACATTAAAGACATGTGAAAAATTTGCAGAAATATGAAAATTCCTTATTGATAGGAGGAATATTTTTGTTCTGTTCTATGAGTATGTTTTTCCATTCATGTTTTGTCCTAAGAAATATTGAAAAATATATTATTTATATGGAGTAAACCTAACTATTCTTTTATCGCAATAGAGAAGTAATATAAAGCAAAAGTACGAAGACAAGACCAGAAGAAGAGGTGTGATGAAGTAGATAGAGGAATAAGTATGTGATTTGAATTTGAATTTGATAATAAATAGAAGAGAGAGATATGGAATATGAGAATATAAATGTGTGATAAGTGATGACCACTCGAGAATTGTCTATTTGTACATTTCCTTTCATTATCTTTTTAGAGTTTTATTTGATTCCCTTCCCACTAACCATATAATGGAGACTTTACATACAATGTGAAGCACGCCTTCTTCTCTTAAAATGTGATGGATCAAAGTATTCAGACACCTAGTCTTTTGACCCAAAAGTAATTTCTTTTCTGTCTGCAAATAAAAACCCATGCATTTTCTCAGTTCTTTTTAATATATATTTTATTTATATTTTAAATTTATAAACTGTCCAGATAATATCATTAAAATCATCACAAGTATATCCGTTTTAAAACAAAAACTCTATATAGTTTTTGATCGCATTTTAGAAGATGAAGAAAACGAAAATTTAAACAGTCTTAACATAAATGTTGCTGAAAGCACGTAGGCATCTGATGGTGTAGAAGAATAAACCAGATTCAAACAACTGTACAAGAGTCTTCTTTTGGTTTGATACTTACCCGGCATGACTCATGGACTATTCATTCATCACAACCCTCTCTCTCTCTCTCACGCAACACATGAATCACTCTTCTCCCTAATAATTCAACTGTGGTCCCTCCCTATCCCTTTATCACCAAGGAGCAGGGCATAAATTCTCATCACCATAAGAATCATCCAAATAAGAATAATAATTACACGAGCAACAGCAGTAGCCATATTTTAAAGTTTTTCCTAACAATCATGTAAAAAAGTACTGATTTTCAATGTGTTTTTCTCCATATTTTTTAAGAGAAACTCTTCACCACTTCCTTATTTGGTGACAAGGCCGACAACACTTTTTCATACCATAAATGCTTGCATGCGACGTAAATACCAGCAAAACGACAACAGTAACACCATCCATAATAAATAACATGCAAAAAAGAGATACATGAATAATCCAATCCTCTTCAAGTAGTCCATACTCATGCACCAATTACGATACACACAATGCAACCCCATAAATGTACTGAACACAATTCAAAACAAATATCTGTTTCATACACATGCTGCAGCATCATGTGGAAACGGTTGTGAAGCCAGTTTCCTGAATCTCTCAACAGCCACTGAAATTTTTCTCTCATTTGATTACAACCTGCAAAGGATTAAACGTGACAAGGATACAGAAAGAGGAAGCGTGTTTTGGGCCCCATATCAGCATGCACTCGTTTTATGGAAGACTTAGTTTGGAACACCAACCACCCTTCACATTCAATTAGGATCAGAGGAAATGAAAGGCACTACGTCACGAAGGTGAATAAAAAAACAAGGGGACTGCTCTGGTGTGAGTGCTACTTTTCTCTTAGACTAAGTACACAGACTAAATGATTCAAAGTCCCTTAATATATTTATGTGCGCTTTGGCTTACACTGAACACTTCCCGTCTTCCTTGCACATGCCTAATGTGATTACACTCGCTACATCAATTGTCTTACAGACAATATAAACTTGATATTGTCAACTTCATACCTTGCAACGAGTTTTGCTAATACACAAAGTAAAAGTACTATTAGTTGATAGACAAATGGGGATGAGGTAAACATGGGAAAGAATTTTCCAACTTACAAGCATCAAGTCCGAGTGCCTGAGCCTTCTATTTCAATATTTCAAGGCGCGTAATTGCAATATCGAGAGCAAAGCTGGCCTTTGTTTCCCTCCCGGAATTGCTCTGCATAATGCATAGAGACATCTTAACAATCTTCTCCTCTTTTCACTCTATTTGTTAGCTAGACAGAGGTCAGCCATGTTTGTTACTCGAACAATCTTGTGTCAATATCCACGTGGGCCGAGATTTGTTGCATGAAAAATTTCTGCTGAGACTGGGCAGTATCAGTGAGCTTTGTATGTCATCATAACAACCATCCAATAACTTCCTCATTCTGTGGTTTTCTGTTGCAGAGCTTGCAACTTCATTCACACGTTTCATGCCCAGAGAGTCTTTGCAGCTTCATCATGAGTGGTGCATTGTGATATCACACTAGGAGAGTGCCACAGTGCTTGGTAACTTCATCATCATCATCGGAATCCTCCTGGGGCAAAATAGTACATCACTGTCCGAGCTATAAGCATGCATTAATTGGTACTTTCAGTGTCTGTCATAGACAGTCTCGCTTGGGGTCAAGAGGGGCTAGTGTTCATAATTGCTCAGAACCTTGTCACCAAAGTTGGACTCATTCATACTAGTTCAAATTCAAATCTCCTTTAAAAGAAGGTTCAATCCCCCCGTCCAATTGGGTTACGCACCATGTATTATAGATGTACCAAGAAGCAAGGCACTCACAAGGGACTTCCCAGAATCTAGAACTATAAACAACAGTTGTTTGATCAGCAGTCTGGTCAATACGAGAAATTTCTTTGCGTGGTGAGCTAGGAACTCCCCAAATGGAGAACATTTTTATAATTGTCCTCAAAACCGTCTCACATAGGTCAACAGGGTTTTTCCCTCACAGTGAAGTTCGGAGCGAGGGGAAAAATTCTTGCCGAAAGCGAGGGCAAACAATAAAACCAAACCACAAAAAAAGTGGTACACTGGAACATCCTAACTGCAAACGAGGTTGTAGCGCTAGAGGTGCAAAAAGCTGGTATTGTCTCATATGCAGGACAATCCATCATTCCCGCTGGGATATGCATGGCGCAGAAATACACACTATCTTCCGCTACAATCAAAGGGATTCAAATGTTGGTGATGACCAGCCTAATTGCTAGTTTGGTATCCAGGTTCCGCAATCTTCTCAGGAAAAACCATATTTATCAGAACAATACCTAACCATCTACGATATACATAAAAGATCAATACATATACCGACATACCATACAAGACATTTTTAATGATGAATGACTGATAGACAACAACCAACTTAAACATACCTGAAGAAAAGCGATTTCAACAATCAAAGACTATTTGTTACAAAAGACTACTTTGTTCACGAACAGGAAAACAACATAAAAGAACCAAAACTTGAACCCACCAAAACGGAGAGAGCACATTTACAGTGACAGGTTTGAGCAATGACGGAAATTTCAGGCGCTAACAATAGCCAAACAGCATAAATTAACAGTTATTAACGTTTGGCGGAAATGGCATCAAAATGTTGAAAACTTGAAAAAAACGAAGGTTGGAAAAGGGGGGAAAATAATCGCTAGAGTTGATAAAACGAGGAAGGAAGGGAGATGGTTGCCAGTGTTACAGAGGAATATCAAAAATGGGGGTAATCCTACCTAGAGCATCATGAATTAACATCTATAACTCTAACGTATAATGGTGAGTGTCCCGCACATTCCACTTTCATGTTTTAACGCCACGAAATCAAATCTGTTTTGCGACTTGCTGCTTGGCACACCATACTATCTTTCCAACCTCTTCCATTCAAAATGCAAGAACCACACTGTTTGCTGACAACCGATTGAGTCGGGTGGACTCAACTCCACCCAGTGCAACAGGTTTTCAATTTTGATTAAACAAATAACTTACCCAAATCACTAGTACAACACACCAACAACTAAATACTGCAACAAAAAAGGAAGGAAAGGGTATTTTAGGCTAATTTATCCTCTGAAAATTTTGCTAATACTACCCTTTAGCTGATCTGACGGAAGTAGCAAGAAAGAACAACAAATAAATTGGATCCCATGAAAACTGCTTGAAGAGAATATGGAGAAAGTTTAGATCACACCAAACAAATTACAGAATCACTTTACAGTACAGATTCAACGAAATCCCTTTGCGAAACACATCAACAGAAAGACTAAGCCACCACCGCATGCTGTTGTGTCCTTACCCACACAAAGATAAAGTCTCCCCTTCTACCCAACCTCACACACCAACCTGCAACAACATAATTCTCAAATCAAAAACCGTCCACGGATTTCTGTCCTCAACATAATAAAAACAAATCACCAAAATGTTTAAAAGTTCCAAGGTAGCAGTAAGTTTCCATCATTGAACTAAAGTTTTTTCTTTTGAATTAAGGGGAAAAAAAAACCTTAAAATTCACAAACACTAAAGTTGAAAAAGAAAAACAGCCCAAAAATAATCCTTTGTCCTGGGAAACAAAAAACTATATACAATCCGAGAAGAGTTGTCAACAAAGAATTATTCAAGACAAGAGAAACAAAAGCACAGGGTATGCAGAAAATGAAAAACTTACTTAGAATAGAGAGAAACGATAAGAGAGTGAAAGTAGAGTTGAATGAAGAAACTGAGAAATTAGACAGAGAGAAGAGAGAAGAGGAGTGAAAAGGGTTAAAGAGTGGGTGAGGAAAGACAGAGAAGAGAGGAACAAGCGTGAATGGGTACAGTCAAAGTGGAAAGTGGATGTGGAAACTCCAACCCACAAGGTAGCACGGGAGTTGAATTATATAGAACATGCATTGACATATGTGTCCTTGATTGAAGTGCATCAAATAATTAACTATTAAATTAATAATAGAAAGCCAAAAGAGGGAAAAGAAAAAATTATGAGAAGAAGAAAACAATTGTGCTGCCTTGTGTCTGTGTGTCCATTGAGATTGATTCATAACTGCGTGCGTGAGGGTGAGAACTGCACGCAAGGTATTAAGTTTACAATGATGAATAATCACAATAACTTCAATTTAATTCAAGCTTTGTAGAACAATGAAGATAAAAGAAAAGTGTGTCTGGATTTCCACAAGTCTATAATCTGTGTTCAATATACATAAAAAAACACAACTTGCATGTTTCATATTTATATGTTTCTATTATGTTATTTTTACCTGTGGCAAAAAGTTAACTGTTCTTAATTAATTCAACATTTGAGTCTACTGTCCATGTCAACAAGGATGTTCATAACACACTTTGCCTATTTAAAAAAACCCTCATAGTTCAAAATGTGACATATTCTGTCCCTGTAATAACAGAGACATAATCCCATGAATCTCGATATATAAATCATTTTATATGTAAAAAAATAAAATCATAGATTCATCTCTCATTCAAAAACTTTAAAAGATATATATTTATGTTTTTTTTCACCTCACTTAACTTTATACATTTAATTGCACATTTAAATTTCTTAAGTTAATAAAAAATCAACAAATTTTACCTTGATCAGTTAAACAAGGAATCATATAAATATAATTGGACTCCCTTTTTAGAGATGGTATCCCAGTCTGTTAAAATCACTGCAATCTTATGCAACATTTTTTAGTAGAATATTTATAATTTAATAAAAATGGATAAATCATGTTATAAGACCCGTTTGACTTTTATTTTCTTTAAATGAAACTAAACAATAGGTAGCTAGATTTTTGTGTCATTTATATTGAGTGTTTTGAAACGAAAGATCAACTTTAAAATAAAAATAAAATTATAAGTCTCGTAATTTTTGGGAGAAATTTTGAAGAATTTAAATGCTTACTAACTTAAAATTATGACATTGTCAGTATGACCAATTTTGGATTTCGAATGGTCCTAAAGTTTAACTTAGAGAAATGGAAAATTGAATTTGAACTATTAATTTTTCAAGCAAATCCTAAAGTTAGACATTGATGGTTCATCAAATTGTGTTGTTTAAGACTTTTTATAATTGAAAGAAAAATATAAACGGTGAGTAGATTTTATAAATTTATCAATTATAAATAAGTTACTTAGAATATGATTGTTACTAAATGATCATTTTGAAATTATTTTTTTTTCTTACAAAAAACTTAAAACCTTATTAAATTGGGGGGGGTATGTTTGGAATATGATTTTATTTCTAACATATCATTGATTTTTTTAAAAAGTCATTTATTTTTTAAAATGAAAATTATATTTTAAAAAAAGATATTATATGGAGATTCCACTTTTGATATTTTGTTTTTTCAAATTTATCCTAATAATATTTTATTAATTTTTATACATTTAACGGTTTTTTCTAATTTAAATATTTTTTTTTTAAACTTAACTAACTTTCTTTTAATTATCAAACTACTTATCACTCACTCACCCCTCTTTCTCCCTCCGTTCTACCCACCAAGTTATCTTTCATTTCTCCTCTCCTTCTCCTCCTCCTCCCCCCCTCCCCTTTCTTCCGTCTCTTCTCCTCCTAACAGCTCCCTCCCTCTGCTCTTGTT
>NW_025903976.1:0-16175 GCF_018835915.1 Vigna umbellata
GAATGTGGTTACTACGTTATGTTTTGGATGATGACCATCATTCGTGCACATTACACCAGTGGATGGGAAACGGTAATAATTTAGGTTTGAATTTTATGTTCTCTATATTTGGATTTCATATACACTAATTGAAATCATTGTATTTTATGCAGAGATTTAATAGGACTGCTTCAATTCCAGAGAAGTCAATTCAACTTGTGAGGAAAACACTTGCTAAATATGTAATTCATTTATATAATAGTATGTAGTAGATATTAGGATATAGTAAGTTCTAAGTTTATGTTTCTAAGTTGTTTTATGCTTTTCTACATTATTATAAGTTTAACTTTGTACATTGCATAGATTTATGCTTGAAACTGGATTTATGATTACATTGGATTGATTTATGCTTCTAAGAAGTTGATTTATGATTCCATTCAATATATTTATGTTTTAATATAATTTTCATTTAAAATATACGTTTCTACAATATTCTGGACTGTTCTGGTTATAAAAATATATGCAGGTCTGTTTTTGTGATTGGAAATGTTGCAGAAACAGACATCATTTAAAAAAAAAAGTACTTATATGCCTCGGTTCAAGTCAAAACCGAAGTCGAAAGACCACTTACGGCCTCGGTTATGGTCAAACCCGAAGCAGAATGTGTTGCGGATGAGAACAAAAAAAAAAAAAAAGAGTCTACTGCCTCGGTTGTAGCCTGAACCGAGGCAGTAGAGTGGGACTTTATGCCTCGGTTCAGGCTACAACCGAGGCATAAAGTCCCAGGAAAAAAAAATTAAAAAAACCAAAAACTTTACTACTTCGGTTAAGACTGAACCGAGGCCAAATACTCTCCATTTATGCCTCGGTTCCCAACCGAGACCAAAAGTATTAGACTTTTTACCTCGCCTAAATATGCCTCGGTTCAGAAACCGCGGCCTATAGACAAAAATAACCGCTGTCGTTTCCCTTGACTATACTAGTGAAAGGTCATTACCGACGGCTTATCGACGACCAAAACACCGTCGGTAAAGCCCTTGTCGCGAACATTTACCAAGGGCTTTTGCCCCTCGGTAATTACCGAAGGGAAAAAGCCTTTGGTAATTACCGAAGGTCAAGAGCCTTCGGTAAGGCCTTCGGTAAGAACCAGGCAGAATTAAGTGATATTTGTATTTGTTATCCAATCACACAAACCTGCATAACATGTTCACATCACAGACAGACCTGAATAATATTTTCAAACCACAAGCAGATCTCCATAATATACATTCCAAAATCATCCAATCATTAATGGAGTAAACAACAATAGAATAACATCATTTGTATTGTTGAAATTTAAGAACTTGTATTTGTAAATGAAACATTAAACATAAAACATAAAACAATATGTTCATCTAGAAAATGTAATGTAACAAAATCATAAGGTAACATAAAAAATGTTCTAAAAACTATGTTCAATAACAAAAAAAAACTAATAATCTACATAGTCATCATCAGAATGATCTTCATCATCCTATTGCTCTATAGATGGCTGGACTGGTGTGGGCTGGACTAGTGTAGGTTGGACTGATGTGGGCTGGACTGATGTGGACTAGATTGATGTTGGCTGCTGAGGGACAGCGGGTGACGGGGAGGGTCGTGGCTGGGTCGGAGTGATAGTGGGATGAATGTTTGAAGCATCAGGCAGCGCTCTCATGACCAGGGACTTGAAGTTTGTAAACTCGGCTCTCAAGTCACTGTAATTTTCTCTCAATTCATGATTTTCCTGGTCACATTGTTGTAGTAACTGTGTCAAGCACTTGATGGTCTCGTCAGCAGTAGTGGTGGAAGAAGAAGGTTGGTGCTTTAGAGTACCTCCTCTTGATGTTGTATAGTTTGCAACAAGTTTTCTTGCACCGTACACTCGTCCCTTTTTCTTCCCACCAACGACATCGACCCATAACTGTGTCCTACGGATGTCGTTGTCCTTATTAGTCGCATCATCCGGTGTAGGAGCTGAACCTTGTTCGAATCTAACCTGTGAAAGTCTCGCAGAAAATTCTTCCTATTAAAACCAATGTTAGGGAATGATACAATAACATAATGAAAAATTAATATTAGTACCATTGTTATTTGCTTACATGAGTCTTCCGAGATCTTTCATCAACGAATTGATTAGTGTCCTTCCGAACATGAGTCTATGCAAAGACCTCATCAACATGGACCGCCCGTCCCAAAGCTTGTGCCTGTAACATAATTTAGAGTTAGAAGTGTACATGAAATAGAAAATACATAAGTTATATATGAAAGAAACAGAAAATTATTGAAAGTTTACCATACGAATGACATGCTCATTAACCGTGATCGACCTACAGTATGCAGGGTGCCACCCTTTTCAAAAGCTTTGTTCCTCTAGGCTGTAGCACACTTATTGTGAAACTCTGCTGAATTCTAATGAGCGAGTAAAGAGTTCCAAATGTGCTCGCCCAACCAGTAAGGGTGTTCCCCTGCATTGCGGGCATCCTTAAACATCTCTAACAACCGATGAGATGCTTTCATGTGGAAATTTCTTTGTATTTGAGTTTCATGTTCAGGTTTCCACTGCATCTTCATCTGTAACAATAAACAAAACAAACATTGATTAATAAACATACTAAAATAAGAATGACAATTAGTTTAATTGGTTGTTTACCGTAAAACGCTCCCAGAATGGCTTTTTGTCGTCTACATGTATTGCTCCCTAAATAGGCCATGGATTTAAATATTGTTGCTTAATTGATCGTGTGATGGCCTGGGGAGGAACCCTGGATGGAATAAACCTACATATAAAGAAATAAAAATCATTTGAAGTAAGACAAACTTTGAACATCAAAATGGTTAAAAAAGGGATTAAAGTCTTACCCTTTACCATATGGCTCAATCCATGGTCGATCATGGAGGGGCGGGTTAACACCATAACCATCACCAGCTAAATATGCATCAACAAATGGTGTGGCAGTCTCATAAGGTGGTATAGAAGATGAGGAAGGTATAGAAGTAGGGTTAGGAGGAGAAGTAGGGGTAATAATCACAAGGGGAGGAGTGGGGGTAATAATCACAGGAGGAGGAGTGAGGGTAATAATCACAAGAGGAGGAAAAATGTTTGTTGTAGGGGTAAGAGGAGGGTGTACTGCAGGGGTAGGAGGAGGGTGTACTACATGGGTAGGAAGAGGGTGTACGACAGGGGTAGGAGGCCCCACGGATGATGGATTGGGGGCAGCAGTGATAGGTAGTGTAGCAGGCACCCTAAGTACATACTTTGGTGCCTGTCGTTGCCTCTTTTTAGGCCTTGCTACCCCCTTTCCTTTATCACGACGTTCTGAACCTTCTTCTGTCATGACTGCATTCAAATGGTTACAAATAAAGTGAAAGAATAAAAAAGTATAAGGAAGGACAAATACAAATTAATGTGAATGTAAAATAGTTGCATACAACTTTTAAGATGGTATTTTAAGATGGTATTTTGCATAACTCAATTGGAATGTTTTTGAAATGCTAGTTAAATTTGCTACAATAGATGTCCAACATTCAATCATCGTCATCATCATCTTCATCTTCTTCTTGTTCTTCATCATCATCATCATTATCATCATTATCATTATCTTCTTCTTCTTCATCATCATCTTCTTCATCGTCATATTCTTCTTCTTCTTCTTCTTCTCCTTCTTGTCCTCCTTGTATTGGTGCTTCTAATTCATCTCCATCACCATCAGGGTCGTGCAATGCGGTTATACGTTCAACTTCAATAATTTGTTGTGGTTGTGACATTTGGTCAAGTTGGTAGGCAACATCTTCCTCAACCTCATTTGGGTCAATGCGACCTCTAGGCTTGGTTTGTATTGCAATAGCCCAACCACGTTTGTCAATATTGCGGAATGGTGGATATTGCACATAATAAACTTGTCTGACATTAGTTGGTAGAATGAAAGGATCAAACGGTCGATATCTTAATCTCAGGTGGAGTTCGACAATGTTAAACTTAGGATCCGCTATAGTACCAACTCTAGAAGGATCAAACCATTCACAATAAAAAAGTACTACTCTGTTTGGAGAAGTAGTACTACTTGTACTCGTGTTGTACTGTAGCTCATATATTTTATGAATGATGCTGTAGAAATCATCATAAGAACCCTCTGTATCTAGCTCATACACACCACAATTTGTTGTTTTCTTTCCTTTAGACCACTCATCTGTATGGAATTTGTAACCATTGGTGAAGTAAGTGTGCGATTCTTTCACACATCTCATTGGCCAATTGGAGAGATGTCTTAACTCTTGAACCATGGAGTTAATGCCTGATTAAAAACCTACAAAGATACCAACAAAATTTCAAAGCAAGAGTCAAATTAACCTCGCTCAAAACTTGGGAAAAGTACGAACCTGATTTCTGAACCATTGAGGAAACTCTAAGTGTATTCTAGTAGAAGCATTTCCNAAAAAAAAGAGTCTACTGCCTCGGTTGTAGCCTGAACCGAGGCAGTAGAGTGGGACTTTATGCCTCGGTTCAGGCTACAACCGAGGCATAAAGTCCCAGGAAAAAAAAATTAAAAAAACCAAAAACTTTACTACTTCGGTTAAGACTGAACCGAGGCCAAATACTCTCCATTTATGCCTCGGTTCCCAACCGAGACCAAAAGTATTAGACTTTTTACCTCGCCTAAATATGCCTCGGTTCAGAAACCGCGGCCTATAGACAAAAATAACCGCTGTCGTTTCCCTTGACTATACTAGTGAAAGGTCATTACCGACGGCTTATCGACGACCAAAACACCGTCGGTAAAGCCCTTGTCGCGAACATTTACCAAGGGCTTTTGCCCCTCGGTAATTACCGAAGGGAAAAAGCCTTTGGTAATTACCGAAGGTCAAGAGCCTTCGGTAAGGCCTTCGGTAAGAACCAGGCAGAATTAAGTGATATTTGTATTTGTTATCCAATCACACAAACCTGCATAACATGTTCACATCACAGACAGACCTGAATAATATTTTCAAACCACAAGCAGATCTCCATAATATACATTCCAAAATCATCCAATCATTAATGGAGTAAACAACAATAGAATAACATCATTTGTATTGTTGAAATTTAAGAACTTGTATTTGTAAATGAAACATTAAACATAAAACATAAAACAATATGTTCATCTAGAAAATGTAATGTAACAAAATCATAAGGTAACATAAAAAATGTTCTAAAAACTATGTTCAATAACAAAAAAAAACTAATAATCTACATAGTCATCATCAGAATGATCTTCATCATCCTATTGCTCTATAGATGGCTGGACTGGTGTGGGCTGGACTAGTGTAGGTTGGACTGATGTGGGCTGGACTGATGTGGACTAGATTGATGTTGGCTGCTGAGGGACAGCGGGTGACGGGGAGGGTCGTGGCTGGGTCGGAGTGATAGTGGGATGAATGTTTGAAGCATCAGGCAGCGCTCTCATGACCAGGGACTTGAAGTTTGTAAACTCGGCTCTCAAGTCACTGTAATTTTCTCTCAATTCATGATTTTCCTGGTCACATTGTTGTAGTAACTGTGTCAAGCACTTGATGGTCTCGTCAGCAGTAGTGGTGGAAGAAGAAGGTTGGTGCTTTAGAGTACCTCCTCTTGATGTTGTATAGTTTGCAACAAGTTTTCTTGCACCGTACACTCGTCCCTTTTTCTTCCCACCAACGACATCGACCCATAACTGTGTCCTACGGATGTCGTTGTCCTTATTAGTCGCATCATCCGGTGTAGGAGCTGAACCTTGTTCGAATCTAACCTGTGAAAGTCTCGCAGAAAATTCTTCCTATTAAAACCAATGTTAGGGAATGATACAATAACATAATGAAAAATTAATATTAGTACCATTGTTATTTGCTTACATGAGTCTTCCGAGATCTTTCATCAACGAATTGATTAGTGTCCTTCCGAACATGAGTCTATGCAAAGACCTCATCAACATGGACCGCCCGTCCCAAAGCTTGTGCCTGTAACATAATTTAGAGTTAGAAGTGTACATGAAATAGAAAATACATAAGTTATATATGAAAGAAACAGAAAATTATTGAAAGTTTACCATACGAATGACATGCTCATTAACCGTGATCGACCTACAGTATGCAGGGTGCCACCCTTTTCAAAAGCTTTGTTCCTCTAGGCTGTAGCACACTTATTGTGAAACTCTGCTGAATTCTAATGAGCGAGTAAAGAGTTCCAAATGTGCTCGCCCAACCAGTAAGGGTGTTCCCCTGCATTGCGGGCATCCTTAAACATCTCTAACAACCGATGAGATGCTTTCATGTGGAAATTTCTTTGTATTTGAGTTTCATGTTCAGGTTTCCACTGCATCTTCATCTGTAACAATAAACAAAACAAACATTGATTAATAAACATACTAAAATAAGAATGACAATTAGTTTAATTGGTTGTTTACCGTAAAACGCTCCCAGAATGGCTTTTTGTCGTCTACATGTATTGCTCCCTAAATAGGCCATGGATTTAAATATTGTTGCTTAATTGATCGTGTGATGGCCTGGGGAGGAACCCTGGATGGAATAAACCTACATATAAAGAAATAAAAATCATTTGAAGTAAGACAAACTTTGAACATCAAAATGGTTAAAAAAGGGATTAAAGTCTTACCCTTTACCATATGGCTCAATCCATGGTCGATCATGGAGGGGCGGGTTAACACCATAACCATCACCAGCTAAATATGCATCAACAAATGGTGTGGCAGTCTCATAAGGTGGTATAGAAGATGAGGAAGGTATAGAAGTAGGGTTAGGAGGAGAAGTAGGGGTAATAATCACAAGGGGAGGAGTGGGGGTAATAATCACAGGAGGAGGAGTGAGGGTAATAATCACAAGAGGAGGAAAAATGTTTGTTGTAGGGGTAAGAGGAGGGTGTACTGCAGGGGTAGGAGGAGGGTGTACTACATGGGTAGGAAGAGGGTGTACGACAGGGGTAGGAGGCCCCACGGATGATGGATTGGGGGCAGCAGTGATAGGTAGTGTAGCAGGCACCCTAAGTACATACTTTGGTGCCTGTCGTTGCCTCTTTTTAGGCCTTGCTACCCCCTTTCCTTTATCACGACGTTCTGAACCTTCTTCTGTCATGACTGCATTCAAATGGTTACAAATAAAGTGAAAGAATAAAAAAGTATAAGGAAGGACAAATACAAATTAATGTGAATGTAAAATAGTTGCATACAACTTTTAAGATGGTATTTTAAGATGGTATTTTGCATAACTCAATTGGAATGTTTTTGAAATGCTAGTTAAATTTGCTACAATAGATGTCCAACATTCAATCATCGTCATCATCATCTTCATCTTCTTCTTGTTCTTCATCATCATCATCATTATCATCATTATCATTATCTTCTTCTTCTTCATCATCATCTTCTTCATCGTCATATTCTTCTTCTTCTTCTTCTTCTCCTTCTTGTCCTCCTTGTATTGGTGCTTCTAATTCATCTCCATCACCATCAGGGTCGTGCAATGCGGTTATACGTTCAACTTCAATAATTTGTTGTGGTTGTGACATTTGGTCAAGTTGGTAGGCAACATCTTCCTCAACCTCATTTGGGTCAATGCGACCTCTAGGCTTGGTTTGTATTGCAATAGCCCAACCACGTTTGTCAATATTGCGGAATGGTGGATATTGCACATAATAAACTTGTCTGACATTAGTTGGTAGAATGAAAGGATCAAACGGTCGATATCTTAATCTCAGGTGGAGTTCGACAATGTTAAACTTAGGATCCGCTATAGTACCAACTCTAGAAGGATCAAACCATTCACAATAAAAAAGTACTACTCTGTTTGGAGAAGTAGTACTACTTGTACTCGTGTTGTACTGTAGCTCATATATTTTATGAATGATGCTGTAGAAATCATCATAAGAACCCTCTGTATCTAGCTCATACACACCACAATTTGTTGTTTTCTTTCCTTTAGACCACTCATCTGTATGGAATTTGTAACCATTGGTGAAGTAAGTGTGCGATTCTTTCACACATCTCATTGGCCAATTGGAGAGATGTCTTAACTCTTGAACCATGGAGTTAATGCCTGATTAAAAACCTACAAAGATACCAACAAAATTTCAAAGCAAGAGTCAAATTAACCTCGCTCAAAACTTGGGAAAAGTACGAACCTGATTTCTGAACCATTGAGGAAACTCTAAGTGTATTCTAGTAGAAGCATTTCCTTCTGCGACTTGCTCAACCACAAGAAATGAGCTCGTACTAATGAAATGAATTAGTGTATAACAATTTAAGCATTGCAAAGGTAGGAGTTGGATGATGACATACTCAAGGTACGACTTAACTTCACTACAATTGATTAAAACATGGACATGAGCAGAGTTGAATTCAGCATCAGTTAACCAATAAGTAAATTCTTTGCCTGCATGACGGCCTGATTTTCGAAAAACTGACAATTTACCTTCACATGGTTCAGCTTTCCATTGCATTTCATTTCTGACATTAGTCGGGGACAACATGAAGTTTTTAAAATAATGTGAACAAAAATACGTTGTCTCTTTGTGCAAGTAAGCTGCACAAATTGATTCTTCTACTCTAACTTTATTTTTAACTGAACATTTGGATTCTCCCATAAACCTTTCAAAGGGATACATCCACCTGTATTGCACCAGTCCCCCAAGCCAAGCTTCATATGCAAGATGAATTGGAAGATGCTCCACTGAATCAAAGAATGTAGGAGGAAATATTCTTTCTAATTTGCAGAGAATAATTGGAATATTTTCTTCCATCTTTCTTAGGGAATTTTCCTTTAGTGTCATGCAACACAAATCTTTAAAGAAGTTATTGATTTCTATCAGTGGATTTAACACGTGCATTGGCAAACAACTGAACGCAAGAGGGATGAAAATCTCCATGAATACATGACAATCATGACTCTTCAACCCTTGAATAGTAACGTTCTGAACATTGGCACATCTGGACAAGTTAGAAGCATATCCATTTGGCATTCTAAGGTCCTTGATCCATCCACAAATTATTCTTGCCTCGTCTTTTGACATGGTGTAATTTGCTTTTGCTTTGCGCCTTCAACTCTAAGTCTTTGCGCCTTCAACTCTAAGTCTTTGAAGACATTGTCAAAGAAATTTTTTTCTATGTGCATGACATCGAGGTTATTTCTTAGCAAGTTGTCTTTCCAATAGGGAAGATTCCAAAATACGCTTCTTTTAGTCCAATTATGCCACTCCCCAAACCCTTCTATCCTATTCTGACCACATTCAGTGACTTTTGGCAAGTCTTTCAATCTTCTCCAAACGTGTGATCCAGTCAACTTCGACGGGGGCATATCCGTTTCAACATGCCCTTTGCGAAATGCCTTTTTGTTTCTTCTAAAGGGGTGATCAATGGCCAAGAATCCTCGATGGCAGTCAAACCAACTACTTTTACGACCATAACTCAATTGGAATGACTTTGTATGCTCCATGCAATGTGGACAAGCTAATCGACCATGCGTGCTCTAACCAGATAACATGCCATGGGCTGGGAAGTCGCTAATAGTCCACATCAAAGCTGCCCTCATAATGAAATTTTGCTTCCTTGAAACATCATACGTCCAAACACCATTCCATAGCTTCTTCAAATCATCAATCAAAGGCTCCAAATATACATCAATCGCTGATTTGGGATTAGATGGACATGGTATTATACACGTTAAAAACATGTAAGGCTTTGTCATACACATCTCAGGTGGTAGATTATATGGGGTAACTATCACCGTCCAACATGAATATGGTGATGCAGACGCCTGAATGTACGACGTAAACCCATCAGAGCATAGACCAAGTCTCACGTTACGCGGTTCACTAGCAAAGGATGGATGTTTACGATTGAAGTGCTTCCAAGCTTCACCATCAAAAGGATGACGCAAAACTCCTTCAGTTTTGTTACCATCATGCCATGTCATGTGTTGTGATGTTTGCATTGAAGTAAACATTCTTTGTAATCTTGGAATTAGAGGCAAGTAGAACATGGACTTTAAGGGAATTGGTTTTTATGGCCTTCATCCTGCATGCATCGTATGATATCGAGGTGAGCCACAAAACTTGCATTCAACCAACAATGCATCATTTTTTCCACTATCATTGTCATAGAATAACATACATCCATTAACACAAAAATCAATCTTCTTGGCTTCCAATCCCAGCTTTGAAACACATCTTTTGGCTTGATAATAATTCTTCGGCATAGAATTATTTGGTGTTGTCAGATCTAACATCAATTTTGTAAAGAAGTCCAATGCTTGATTGGGAACGTTCCAATTTTATTTACCAGCCATTAGTCTAATGCATACTGACAATTTTGACTCAGATGAACCTTCAAATACAGGTTGATTTGCCTCAGTCAGTAAATTGTAAAACCTTTGAGTGGTTTCATTCGGAGACTCTTCGTCATGATTATCTTTTGGTTCTTGTTTAGAATGTCGACGAAGAGCATTGTCAATCATCTCTTGCATATAGGCAAATTGATCTATCTCAGATGTATGTACAATATTATTCAAACTTGATGCAAGCCGTTTTTCAGCTGCAGTGGAGGTCGATGGAATTTCTTCACCATGAAATGTCCAAACCGTGTAATTAGGCATGAACCCTTTTTTGTATAGGTGAACTTTGACGACTTCATCTTTCAAAATCCTTGTACATTCGCCCTTGGTGCATGGGCATCAAATCCCTCCATCAAGAGCATAATATTCATATCGTCGAGCCGTCTCCACAAACTCATCAACTCCGATGACAAAAGCTTCCTTCAAACCTCTCCTTCCGCTATAACAACGATCGTACATCCATCCACGGTGGTTGGGAAAATGGGCCATGTTCTGTGACAAGCCAAACAAAGATAAACTACTTTAGACAAAACAACAACATTCCATGTGACATAAGTAATCAACCTATTACTACTTAAGTCGAACATGGAAGGCCATTTGACCACTATTGTCATAGGCATACAATAAGGGCATGCAAAGAGAACTCCTCAGTATTGAAATGCCTTAGACATCCTTAGGGGCTATGTATTAAATTTGGGGGAGAAAACTTATTATTACTGAAGTTCTCTTTTATGCATTACTTCCACATATTTTGTAGGTTCTAAGTGTTTATACTACTTTTACCATTCTCTTCCTATTGAGAATGTGTGTAGTACCATAGGATTTTAAATGACTACTTAACTTAATCAAATTGTTGCCTAATAAATGAACATACAATATATAGGAACATACAATATATACATCAACATACAATATATCCATTACGTAAAATTAGTCTACTTTAGGATATGAAGACTACATCAACATACAATATATACATTTAACAAGTTTAAACTTGTTGGGATATGAAGACTACATCAACATACAATATATACATTTAACAAGTTTAAACTTGTTATGATATGAAGACTACATATTCTTAGCCTAGTTTAGGCCAATTTTCGTGCTGATGTTATTCTATGCTATTTGGCAGTTTGTACAGGTCCTAAAAGTTGTTTTAAACTTTTTAGAACATTCAAATTGAAGCCAGATTCATGTATGTGCAAAATATCATATTCAAACCTCATTTTTTAGTGAAATTGGGAAGTAGAAGGGTGATTCTGCTAAACAGTTTGGTTTTCAACCCAATTAGAGTTCAAAAAAGTTTAAATTGATGAATTAAGATTGCTTAATGTATTACTAGAGTGTTAGTGATGGAAGCTACTGATAACAGTTGAAAAACTGTTATTTTCATGCTTAAAATTGATACTAAAAGCAACCTTTAACACTCATAAACTAGCTTGGAATCATGCTTTTGTTCATATTTTTGGAAATAAGAGAGCTAGACAGGTGATAACAGTTCAAAAATTGTTTTTTCATGCTTAAAATTGATACCAAAAGCAACCTTTAACACTTAGAAACTAGCTTGGAATCATGTTTTTTGTCATATTTTTGGAAATAAGAGAGCTGGACAGGTTTATGCTTGATTTCAGTGTTTTATGCAGGTTTTAAGGTGAATTTGGTGAAAGAAGTGAAGAAGGATAGAGATGGAATCAGAAAAGAACTCAAAAAGTGCAAAAGAAGAGAAGCCGCAAGTACCGCTCAGCGGCAGTTTATCGCTAAGCGGCACTTAGGAACTCCCGTTGGCTCCACTGAGGGATGAAAATGCCGCTGAGGGGAAGAATCAACTCACGCACTTACCACTGAGCAGTAGTTTACTGCTGAACGGCACTATTTTGGGCTTGGGCCTAATTTTCTGTATATTTTAAAATAGTATATAAGCTTTAGGACGTCCTAGGGTTTGTATCTTTGGTTGGGAGGAAGCAAAAACACACTTTTCACCCCTTGGGGTAGATTGGGAGATGGTGACAACTCTCCTCTTCTCTTTCTAGGGTTTTTCTATCTCTTCCATTCTTTCATTATTGTTCATCTAGTTTCACCATGAATATGGTGAACTAAACTTTGTATTGTTGTTGGGGGAATCAATGTAATCTTTTGAAGCTCTCATATATTGAATTTGAGTTTAAACATCTTATTTTGAGATACATGCTTTCTTTCATCATTAGTTAGGGTTTTTCCTCTTTCCTCAAAGCATGCATTGTTTAACTCATTCGATGTCATGATTATTGATTTTGTCGATATGGGAACTATGGGGAAATCTAGATCCGGGGAAATTCTCCCAATAGCATATTGCCTAGACATAGGAATATGAGGGTTGGTTTCCTTTAAGCTTCTGTGCTTCAGAATTAATTATTAGGGATGCTAGGAATTGTATGAACTCGTAATTAAGGATAGGCCTTCTTGCAAGGTGATTTAGAGAGTGACATTAGCATTGATGAAAAGAATGATGAATTCCTAAACGTATATGAGAGTGGATAATATGAAATTGATAACCCCAACAACATAGTCATCCATTTAATTTGTTCAAGTGTTTGTGTTCATCTTTTCCATTGATCAAACTCATGCATACATGTTTATTTATTGTCTTTTGCATTTGAAACCTATAATCAATTGTCCACAAGTTTTAAATAATCAACAAATCATATAACTAACTAGGCCATGAGTCCTTTGAGAGAACGATACTTGGTCTTACCGAGTTCATTACTTGATACGATTCGGTCTCCCAATCTACCCCAAGGGGTGAAAAGTGTGTTTCTGCTTCCTCCCAGCCAAAGATACAANGGGCTATGTATTAAATTTGGGGGAGAGAACTTATTATTACTGAAGTTCTCTTTTATAGAGTACTTCCACATATTTTGTAGGTTCTAAGTGTTTACACTACTTTTACCCTTCTCTTTCTATTGAGAATGTGTGTAGTACCATACAATATATAGGAACATACAATATATACATCAACATACAATATATACATTAAGTAAAATTAGTATATACATTTAACAAGTTTAAACTTGTTAGGATATGAAGACTACATCAACATACAATATATACATTTAACAAGTTTAAACTTGTTAGGATATGAAGACTACATATTCTTAGCCTAGTTTAGGTCAATTTTCGTGCTGATGTTATTATGTGCTATTTGGAAGTTTATACAAGTCCTAAAAGTTGTTTTAAACTAGTTAGAACATTCAAATTGAACTCAAATTCATGTATCTGCAAAATAGCATATTCAAACCTCATTCTTTAGTGAAATTAGGAAGTAGAAGGGTGATTATGCTAAACAATTTGGTTTTGAACCCAATTAGAGTTCAAGCAAGTTTAAATTGATGAATTAAAGTTGCTGAGTGTATTACCAGAGTGTTAGAATCAATTGTGCATGAATTCACTTTTAAAACCACTACTCTTGGGTCAATTCTTTTGGTGCAGAGCTGAAAAACAGAAACTGATTTGCTAGAACCATTCCTAGGATCTAATATGTTCTAGAACCATTCCTAGGATATAATTGTGTGCCTGCTTCATTTCTACACCCTTTTCATTGCTTTAAAGATCTTTGGCTTCCTAAGTGTTAATTTTAAAACCTATTTTAGGTGCAAAATCTGGTGTAATTAACTAATCTGTTTGGTGATTATTTTGGTTGATTTCAAGGGTGTTGTGAAGTCCAATTGGAGCACTCAAAAGAAATTTGTTAGTGGAGTAAAATCTAAGAGCAAGGTGTTGTAACTGTTTTTGTTCAATCTTTTCACAATGATTGATATCTTTGTTGTGTCTTAGGCCATTTAACATCTCCTAGCTAATATTCTGTAGCTAGATCTAGTGAATTAGGACTTTCATTAGCTTTGTTTGTACTGTCCAGATGCTTCAAATCACACCTGTTGTGCTAATTTTGGTTTAAAAATGCTTCATAATTGGCTACAGCAGGTGTGATTTGAAGCATCTGGCTATTTCTGTGCATTGTGAATATTTGAACAAGTTTATTTTACCATTTCAAACCTGTGTGCACTGTTCAAAACCATCAATTTTGAGCCTACATGCACAATCACTTCCTAAACCCTCCATTTTGCTTAAATCTGGAAGTGAACTAGTGATTTTTGAGTGTAATGTGATTCCTTGTTGTTTTAGTGTTTAAACACCTTTAAATTGATGATATAAAGTTGCTTGAAGCATCACTTGAGCTTTAGAAACACTGCCACTCACTTTTGGGTTTGAGAGCACACTTTTAAAGCCATTTTTATGATGCAGTTTTCATTTTTAGTGTTGTTTGATTTTGTACATTCTTTATATTTCAATTCTAGGTTGGCAAGAGCTGGTTACATGTTTCCAAATGGAATTATAAAAGTATAATCCAATCATAAAAATCATTTGAAAACCAAGCAATCCAGCTTTGAACCCTAAAAACCGAAAATCACAAAAATGTGCACTTCTTTGGGGACTTTCGTCAAACAATTGTATTTTTATCAAGCACCTTACTGCATTACTTTTGGCTCTTCGTTTTTTATTTTTCTTCCATGCTTAATCTGATCTAGTGCCTCTCCTAGGTTCCCTTTGTGTCCCTCTATTGATTCAAAGCTTAAAATCATTTGAAATCCACTTGTTTGGCCTCCAAATTTTGCCACAAAGT
This sequence comes from Vigna umbellata, assembly GCF_018835915.1. The sequence goes on from NW_025903976.1 coordinate 15,008, forward strand.
CTGTTATCCAAAATTCAAATCTGGTGCAATGCAGATTTTTACTGTGACTGGTTTAGTGTGTGGCAGGGTGCTGTGACGTTTTTTAGTGAGGCTTCCAAGTCAAGAATCCTTGTTCAAAGGGGGTAGCATACTATGAAGTGGAAGAGTTGCTGAATTGGACAAAGAGGTAGCTCTAAAAGTATCAATTTGGCTTCATTTTCATCAACATTTCACCAACTTGGTACCACCTTTTCCATTGTCTAATTTAGGTGAATTGCCACTTTCTCACCCTTTTAGCAAACTTTTTTAGGTTCTAAGAACTCAAACTTTGAGTTTTACCTAATTCTTTGCTTTTGACTAGTTTCCTAGGTTCATTTCACTATATTAGACTTGTTAGGATGTTAACATTATTTAAAATGAGTCTACATTAGGTGAATTGACAATTTCTCACCTTATAAGTACACTTTTTAGAATCTAAATACTCAAACTTTGAGTTTTAGGTTATTCTTTGCTTTTCACCACTTCACGAACTTTATTTGATGAATTGAAACATGTTAAAACTCAAATTTAACTCAAAACCAAACTGCTACTCAAAATCAGCTTTCTACTTCCCAAAATTGACTCAAAATTGGTGGTTTTGGAAGTGATTTTGTGCCTAAGGCATTCTGACACTTTGGTAATCATTTCAACAGTTTTAATTCAACAGAATACATTTGCTTGAACTCTAATTAGGCACAAAGCAGAACTGCAACTCAGATTCACTTTGCAAGTTCCAAAAATGGTTGAAATATGATGGTTTGACATACTAAATTGCATACAGGTCATTCTAACTTCATATCAATGGTTCTAACAGCTTTAATACATCAATTTGGACTTGTTTAAACTTCCAAACATCACAGAATCACAACAGAACAAATAATGACTTGTAATGACTCAATTAGGTACATTTTACTACACTTTTTAAGGTTTTAAGCAATGTGATTTTCAGTTTTAGGGAATTCTTTGCTTTTGACCACTTTCCTAGCATCATTTCATTACTTTAGACTTGTTAGGATGTTAACATTACTTAAAATTACTCTCCTTTAGGTGAATTGGCAATTTGTCACCCTTTAAGTGAACTTTTTAGGTTGAAACTACTCAAACTTTGAGTTTTAAGTACTTGTTTGCTTTTGAGTAGTTTCCTACCTTC
>NW_025903977.1:0-55712 GCF_018835915.1 Vigna umbellata
AAAAATAAATGGGTGCAAGCCATGTTGGACCATGTGGTTGCTGACTACCGTGTGTGTAAGCTGGGGGATCGCTTTTTTTTTCTCCCGCTCCAGCTCCAACGGAGACACCACTTCCCAAAAAATGAAATCAGCACACCTTCACGTTGCTGCTGGACTTCCTGGATGTGGGCTGTTTGCTGCAGACCGCTTACTATCCAATTATGTGTGCACCGTCTCCAAATTGAATCCAGACCATTTCTTCCTTCCCTCATATTCCAAGACGTGGATTGTGAGTTACTTCTCCAGGTGCCCACCCTAAATTGAAATCCACACACTCCTCTCTTCATCTAGTTTAAATAAAATGAGGTGGCATTTTCTTTGACCTCCAAATGTTCAAATTGTATTTCAAACATTTTCCTGCAATTAATAATGCAACTAATTTGCTCAAAGAATCCAAATAATTAAATTTAGAATTTTTGGTTAATTAAGCACAATTAGTAAAAATGGCGAAAATACTGGACAATTAAGCAAATTCCCCGATTAATTCTAGCACAATAAACTAAGTGAAGTGAACAAAATATTGACTCATCAGAAACCATTATCATTTAAGCTTTCAAGAAATATTTTTCCTCTTTAATGTAATCTCTCAAGAATTGGAGGTTTCTCTTAATAGTTGAAGGTACAAAACTCTTTTCTCATGCAAGATTTTAATTCAGACCATTATGAATGGAGATTTTCTAACTATCCTAAATGATATTGTCTCTCATCCCACCACTTCTTACTTGCATTCAAATCTAGATGTGTAGAGACTAAGGACATAAGATTCACTATTGCTAGAATGAAAATAGGACTCAGGTTTACTTTTTCTAGCAATAAATGGATGCATGTCATTAATGTCTAGATAATGAAAATGAAAGTCTGAAATCAAATCTAGAATCTCTAGAGAATATCTCTCAAAACACTTTGCATATGAACAAGAAATGTGATCAAGAGTGTGAAATTTGTCCAAGACAGTTGGAAAGAATTAAATATCTTATGAAAACTTTATCAAAATTCACACTAGGTAGTTCAAATCTTGATGCTCTTCTTGGTTCACAAAGGGGTATGTTGAATAGAGAAGGAGTAGGGTATGTGGGTAAAAATAGTAGATTAAGAAACAAAAGGTTTATTGACATAAGCAAACCCTCTTTCATTATCTGTTTTTACTGCAACAAGTTAGGTCATGCATCAAATGCATGTTATTACAAAAATTCTGGAGTTTTTAAAGGTAAATTTAAATGGATTCCTAAGGAACCATTGACATCTCTTAACATGAAACGACCAAAATTAAAATAGGTACCTGCATCAAAACCCTTAAAATGTTTTGTAGGGGATTGAGAGGAATGGAAAAGGACTGGACTCAAGATGATGCATAAAACTGAAGCAAATCTCACAATTTGAAGTGATCATGTCATCTCGAGAGTCATCGAACGTGGTAACAAGCTGTAAATTTGAAAAATTGTGCATTATTTGTGTTTTACATAATCATTTTGATGTATGTGATGTGTGCTTGTTGCTTGACATAAAGAGTTTATGCGAAATTTAATCTGTTACATCTATATGCAATAACGTACAGATATATCGTTGGAGGTAAGAAGACGAAGTGGTGGTCGTAGGATGATAACTTTGTCACCAGGCAGCAAGTGTGTCAGCTCTAGATGCTATCGAACCTATAGTGAGCTTCAGTAAAGGTGGCTCCAAGGGAAGGTTAATGTGGAGGAGGCGCACTTGTACAAGCTTAGTTCCAAGGGAGGGCCTATGCATAAGAGGTACACGATGGAGGCTAGGGTTTCAGGTGATGGCCAATGCAGAGGAAGCACGAGTGGTGCAGGCTAAGGTTCCAAGGGTGGGCCAATGCAGAGGAGGTCCATGATAGATGCTAAGGTTTTAGGTGATGGCCAATGAAGAGGAGGTGTGCGTAGTAAAGGCAAGGGTTCTAGGGGAGGGCCAATGCAGAGGATGCTAAGACAAGACCGTATATAAGACAGGACTGTCTAACACCTTCCTGTTTTGAAGTTTAACAAACAACGATAAACAAAATGAGTACTAGACAAAGTATTATCCTTGTGAAAATAATATCGTTGAATGAAAGACATCTTATGAAACAAGTGTTATGGCATCTAATAAACAAAGAAAAGTTTCAATAAGCACACCAGGACCTAAGGATCCTATTGACAATAGACGCGTTATTACTAAAGGATGATTTATTATGAAAGAGTCACTACATTAAACAATATTTTAGTAAACACATCAATATGCTACATGATATTTTTGCTAAACGCGTTCTTACTTTACCTTACTCAACAATGTAATAATGCGCTACATGATATTTTTGGTAAATGCGCTAAAGCTATAAAAAATGCTTCAAAAACAATGTACACTTTCCTAAACGCGCTCTTGTACTAAACAAAGATTCTTAAATAATGAGTTTCCTTTTAAAAGGTTAAACCATACCTTATACTAAACGATGTTTTCAAAAGTGCTTAAACGATCTAGATGTATAGAAAAAATTGACAAGCACAAAGTTGTTTTTAAAACGTAATGCAAAGCATTAAATGCACATCGTTTCAAACAATAAAAGTAATAAGAAAAAGGACATATCTGCCAAGATACATCTGCACTCTACTTTGTGTAGATGCTGTCAGGATATGACAAGCTCGTCATAAAACAAGCTTGTCTAGTAGAAACCTTGGCTTTGGTTTTGAAGTTTAACTAAATAACATGAAAAGAAGAAGTCTTTGTGAATGGAAAACTAACGAAGAAGTCTCTGTGTATGGAAAACTAACGAAGAAGTCTCTTAGTATGGAAAGTTGACTCTAAGCTAGGAAAACACCTAGCAAACCAGCTAGTTCAGAAACACCAAACACTAAGATAGAAAACCCTAAACTAGGAGACCAACCTCAAGATAGAAAATAGACACCAAACACTAAGGTAGAACATCGAAAACCAAACACTAGGAAAGAAAATCCCAAGACCAACCTTAGGATAGGAAACAAACATCAAACACTAAGGTAGAACATCCTATATTAGAAAATAATCCTTGAGTTAGAAAAACACTAAGAAAAAATGGTAGGCCAAAACACCGTAATTTAAGATACAAAAACATCAGGCTAGAAAACTGTAAACTGGAAAAGTCAAATTAAAATCTCAACCCCACAACCAAGACCAACCTTAGGATAGGAAACAAACATCAAACACTAAGGTAGAACATCCTATATTAGAAAATAATCCTTGAGTTAGAAAAACACTAAGAAAAAATGGTAGGCCAAAACACCGTAATTTAAGATACAAAAACATCAGGCTAGAAAACTGTAAACTGGAAAAGTCAAATTAAAATCTCAACCCCACAAAATAAAGAAGAGATAAATGTTTAAAACGCTAAAGAAAAAATGTGGATGACTGTCTAGGAAGAGTCAAATTTACAGAAAGATCAAACTAGACTAAGAAACTTAAGAGAAAAGAGGAACAAGAAGATAACTCAAGACTCTAATAGGAAAACAACATAAGATCTAAAATCTGAATTCTCAATAGAGAAAACCTACAACCTGATGGTATCTGAGGGGGGATTTTTCGAAGAGTATAGCGCAGCGGAATTAATACTCAGAGAGTGGAAAGCGTATTCGATCACAATTAAACTTAATTTGGTCCTTTTAGTAAAAATAATTTTCTTTTAGAAAATTAATCAAACAGTTGATATACGTAAAATAAAATGAGTATAGGGAATAAGAAGATCAACACAGAATTTTTATCCTGGTTCGAATCAAAAGATTCTACGTCCAGTCGTTAATCACTATAAATAGTGATTAACCTTTTTCACTAAAAAATTGTTTAACAGATTACAAGATAATGAACAAGAATAAAATGAATAGAACCACTCTACCAACTTGAAGAGAACCGCTTCAGCAATCGACCAACGATTCACAAGCTTCTCCTTTCACAAGACCAGGCAGAGCACCTTGCTAACTTGAAGAGAGTCTGCTCCGACTATCGACACACGATATGCGAGCCTCTCCTTTCACAAGACCAAGCAAGGGAACAATGAACAAAAAGCTTTCTAAGAACGTTCCTCTGACACACAGTGTTCTTAGCTTTTTCAGTTCAAAAAAAACGTTTCTTTCTAATTTCTCCAAAACAAAATATATAGCCAAGTACACTGAGTGCCAAAGGTCAGCTCCCAACTGCCATGAATAATCGATTATTGTAAGTGATAATCGATTATTTCAAGTCCGTTATAGGTTTTCAAAAATGTGATAATCGATTATATGAAGTGATAATCGATTATTCAAGTATGACTTGGGATAATCGATTATTGCTTAATCATAATCGATTATTGTAGTTAAAAATGCAAGTTTACAAGGTTTACAAGAATTTCCTACTACATTTAATTTCTACAAATTGCTTTTAACTAATTCTAATATCTTCTGCAACTAAAACTTCTTGTAGCATCATCAAAACAAATTTCTTCAAGATTTACCAATACTCCTTATTGGTAACACAACCAACAACAGAAAACCTACACAAAACTTAGAACTAGAAACCTAGTAGAAAAGCATAGGAAAGCACCTAGGCTCTTAGGTAGTAGAAAAACATCTAGGTTAAAACACCCAGATGCATGACTAAACGCTATTGTGCCTAAAGCGTCTAAGAGAGTTGAAGTTAAATGCTCGATGCTTATTATACCTGGAAGAGGCATTTAGCATTACTCTCGGAAATAAAACAGTCGAGACGATGTCTCTGACTAAACACTTTAAAAAGACATTAAATATAAAAAGAAAGCTTAAACAGGCTAAACATTATTTGCCTAAGAAGAGACAAAACAAAAAAAAGTGTTTACTTATCTAAACGATACCATAAGCTTAAACAATACTTCATCCAACAATGAAGTCTCTATACAACGCTTGGTATATTTAGAAAACAGTTGAATTGTAAAAAGCTACCTAATGGTAGTAAATCAAGAATCACTCTGTTGTTTTAAGCAAGCATTAAATGACATTTAATACTCAATGTTCAAAAACAACAAAGATGATATCTGATGAACTGGTCGTACACGAAAACTCAATCAAATCAGTAGTAGGTAACAGGAAAGACATTCATGGAATGTTCTTCCTCTAGAAAACCGAGACATAATACCTATGTCAAAACAAATCATGAAACCAATAATTAAAACACCTACTAATCTAGTAGACACAAAATCATTAGGAAACGTGAAAACTTAAACAAATGATTAAAACACTTAAAAAGATCAAAGTGCAAAGAAATAAACACACTTTCCATACACATCTCTATCTTGTGCAGGAAGATTGCTACAAACGTTCATCTTATAAGCACCAAAATTAACGTTGAGAAAAAGACAAAAAGGAGCATTGATCAGGTTCTCAAAAGTTGTGCCAAAAATATCAGTCAAGACTACTTTTGATAAAAGATCTGAAAAACAAGTATGCTCTGACAAAGAACACCATCCTATGACTGACACCTACACCAATAGCCAGAAGAAAACAAATCTCAAGTGAAGCTTCGTCGAAACAGTCATATTATCAAATCTCAAGACAAACATCGTCACAACGACTATATCATCAAGATGTATAAATAGAATACTGGAAGAAATAAGACGATGATGATGAAGAGGACAGAAAATATGAAAATATAAAGATGTCTCATCATCCGTAAAGCAAGGAAATCTCTTTAAGCTATTAATGCTAAATCTCTCCTATCAAGGAAAAGGAGAATGAGAAGAGCTCAAGAAAAGAATAATACTCTCAAGCTTCATCAGAATATCCACCTGAAGAAAGAAATAAGAGTAAAATACAAAAGAAGATCTGTCAAGCTTCATTGTAATATCTTATGTAAGGTGAGAACAATAAAGATGAGAGAAACATCTACAAGTGTTTAGACTGTATTGTATTGTAAACATATCCTGTGTGAGAGTTATGGTCTGAACGACTTGTAAGAAATCTATAACTGTAATTCTGAAGAGAATAAAAACACTTAGACCTTAACTTTAAAAGGTTAAGGTAATCTAGGTGAGGTCGTCTAATACCAAGAGTGATGCTAATACTTAACTGGTCTAAGGTAATTGAAGGTTATTCGTTGATCAGGGATACTAGGAGTGGTGAAGAACACTCAACAACCAGAAGTGGGTGAAACTCAACTAGGCGGTATCGTGGATACCAGGATGCCTAGGGAGACCAAGAGTGGTGCGAATACTAAAGGAAATCTCGGCAGGATTGCTAAGTAATAGGAGTCGTGCGAATACTTAAGGAAATCTCGGTAGGGTAGCTGTGTACCAAGAGTGGTGCAAATACTCAACTAATCTACGGTAATTGGAGGCTATTCGCTGATAGGGATACCTGGAGTGGTGAATAATACTACACAACCATAAGTGGAGGAAACTAAACTAGATGATGTTTCTTTGTTGCACTAGAGCGTCTAGGGATACCAGGAGTGGTGAATAATACTACACAATCAGGAGTGAGTTAAACTGAAATGTACTTCATTGAATATCTATTGAAACCCTCTAAGTTAACTTAGAGGAGAACTGGATGTAGCCTTAATAGGTGAACCAGTATAAAAAATCTTGTGTTTTTTAATCTGTTGATAAACGATGTACTTTAGTTAACATCTCGAATACTCTCTCTATTTGACAATACGTGTCACTCCATCTAAGGTCACTGCCATATTCAAACTAGGACACGTTGAGTTGGCCAGGATAACATTTACTAATTAAGTTCAACCAACTCACTAAGTGTTATGTACATCATGATCTATTTGCAAATTGCAAAAAAGTTACAAAAACACTATTCAACCCCCCTTCTAGTGTTTTCCCACACTTTTAGATACCTATTGCACATATTCACCTGCTTCATCATGAACAAGTCAGAAGTAGGTGTTAGAAACAAAGAAGACATTCATGGAATGTTCTCTCCATCAAAAGTCGTATTGAAGATTTCGTACAACCTACTTTTGTTAAAGTACTACAAAAAACATGTCTGCTCTGACACGTTGACGTCAACCTATGGCTGCTACCTACGAAAAGGCTACGAAGATCTGATGATTGAAAACAAGCATTGTCTAACAGATCTTTTCCCATGAAGCCTATAAACAAAAGATCCCTTAAAAGGAAGGTCAAGAAGGATAAGTGTTAAAAGGGCATTTGGTCGCACAAAAGTCAACAACTAACTCTGAACCGCTATGCTTCTTCAATCAATCTAGCTTAGCACTGCTTTGCTTCTGATCACGATGACTTGCTTTCGATTTGCTTTCGATCAGCTTGGGTCGCCTTCCTCTTTGGCCCTTGGAGCTTCTAGTCTTCTTCCAAAATGGCCCATGGAGATCGCATAATGTATCGTCACAGCACTTCTTCTCTCTACGCTTGATGAACCCTAGCTCTAAGGGTTGAGAGACTTGGGAGAAAACCCCCAATCTGATTTTAGCCTCTCTTCTTAGAATGAAATGCGATTTTGAACCCTCTCCACTTTACCTTGATCCAGCAGCATGAAACGTTGCGTTTCATTTAATTAGTAAAAGGGCTTCGGCCCAACTCCAACACCAAGCTTTTTTCCCAATTCTGCTAGCCCATTTCAGCGCATTAAAATTTCTTTCTTCAAAACGCACAACTTCAGCTTCATTTAGCCCATATTGCTTTCATGTGCAGCCCAAAAGTGCTCTTTGCTGGCCCAATTCATATCTGCAGCAGCAACTGCCCAAGTGTACCAGCCCAATCTTGAAATTTTAATTCAATTATGAACAAATGGACCAATTAGCAATTAAAGCAAGGGTATTTCAGGAATTCAAAATTAAAAGAAAAAATAAAGAAAAAGATTTTTATTAAAAGATTTTCTAAAAAAAAAGAATTAATCTTCCAATTATTAACAAAAACTAAAAATTACAACTAAAAACCTATTTTTAACTAAAATTCTATAAAACTAAAGAATTAATAGAAAAACCTAAAACAAAAAGAAACTAAATTGACTTCTAAACACAAGAAAAGAGGGAAAATCTGAGAGTTATCAATAAGCACACAAATAACGAAAAGATCATCTAAGAAAGAAACTCACACTCATGCAAGAACAAAAACTCTAAGAATACACTCCCAAGCTATATAAAGTCATAAGCTTACATATGTAAGAAGAGAGAAAATCCTACAAGGTTTATTAGATTGAGTTTTATTGTAAACACATCCTTCATGTGAGAGTTATCATGTAAGAGTTGTAAACAATCTGATTGATTGTACATTCTGAAGAGAATTTAAACACTTGGGGATTAGCTCAGTTGAGTTAAACGCCTAGTAGAAAATTGTACAGGGAAACCAAAAATGGGTAAACTTAAACTAGTCAGCGTAACACGTGTTGCCAAGATTGACTAGGAGAACAAGGAGTGGTTTCGAATACTTAAACTAGTCAGTGTATCGAGTGTTACCAAGATTGACTAGGATTGCCAAGAGTGGTGTCAATAAAAGATCTGATTGATTGTATAACCCCCAAGTGTTTCTCAATCTAGAACTGGTTCATATAGCTTGCTATACCCGTTTTGATACATTAAATCTTATGAAGCCCAAGATAATTATTTTCTTTCTCTTTCTTTCAATCTTTCCTTTTATATATTGCAATATGTAGAGGATTATTATAGAAATTGAGTTACAATATTGCAAAATTTTTGGAGATTTTCTACGCAAATCCTCTGCCAAAAGCTTCGTTTCGATTGGCTGATTTGTTTAAACATTGTTGTTTTCTCGTTCTTCCTCAAGGCATGTTGTAAACGTTGGAAGGACGGGTTGCCAGCTTGTGCCGCAAACTATGATTCCCTTTCCATAAGCCAAGGAAGGTGAGTATCTCCATAGAGTCTTTAAATAGATCCTATTTTGCTTTTTCGTAAAGGATCACACACAACTTTGATTGTCTCATTCTCTAATTCTCTCACTCTCTTTATTTTCTCATTTCTTTCTTATATTATCCTGTGTTTAGTTATATACTCTCTTTTACAGTTCTTTGCTAGTTCTAATATCCTAATTTTTTTTTAAGAAATTCTTGTTGTATCCTAGAAAACTTGCGCAACACATCGCAAATAAATCGTTAAAGACGAAGGATCTACACGCTTTAAGAAATCTTCGTTTATGAATATTGTCAACATTTACAACATTTTCTTCCTCATTTTCCCTTAACTTTTATCTCAAACTATTTTCCTTTGTCTCTTCTCTGTGACCTTTGTTGCATTTGTGCTGCTGCATTTGAAGTATCGAAAACTTGGTTTATGACAGACCATTGTGGTTACGAAGACTAAGGTAAGAATTCTTTTTTAACTTTTTGGAATAGGTAACTAGAAATTAATGAGATTGAGAAATTTGAATTTAGGGATGGTGTATACTAAAAACAATATGGAGTCACCTTTCTGGAACATGTTACCGAAACAAACATTTTGGAGCATTTTACTGAAATGTGAAACACAAAAAAATAGTTAGAAAGGGGCAAGGTTTAAATAGAGTTTTAAAACTTTTCGCAAATAAGTGTTTAAATGCTTTTTGTAGGGGTTACACAGTCTGCAACAAGTGTTGAACACTTAAGTATTTTTAGAAAGCGTTATGAAAACTTTTAAAACAAAAGCAATAAGGCAAGCTTATTTTTTTACTAGTTCGCTCCAAATTGAGTTATGTCCAGTTCTTCATTAAGCACTCTTAAGGGGTTCTATTAATCTTTTAAATATTACAACAAGTTTAACTAGTTCTGGTTTTATAACTAACCTAACTAGTTAGATGAGTTTCACCACTCCTAGTGTAACACTAGTCCAACTAACTAAAATGTTTAATTTCATTGAGTTAAACTTAACAATATAAAAAAAAACAAAGTCTTTTTAAAATAAAAATATAGAATATTGCTCTCATAGAGAGGATACAAAATCAATACAATAAAGTTCTGAAAACTTTTTATTTTCAAAGAAAGAGTCTTAGACTACATGAGCTAGAGAGAAAACAGTAGTGTGAGCATAAGTAAAATATAATTATTATTGTTGTCTTCTCTTCATGCAGTTCTTTTTATATAGACTTCTTCGGAAAAGATTTGTTACTCTGAGCATTGACTTTCATGTAGGGTGTAGCCTTTTAGTACGAGGTCAGATGCTATGTTGCGTCTTATTGAATAAAAGCTTTGTACTAAGTTGATCTGCACAAAAAGGTAGAGTACAACACAATAAACAAATGAGTACTAATACATACATACATTAAAGTCATTAGACATTCCTAAGCATTTAGGTATTATACATAAATCAATGTTTAGGTACAATATGTTTGAGTAACTTAGTATTAGGATATCTTTCAATTATTGCGTTTAACACTTTTATCTTTATTTGTTAAACGCTATTTCATTTAAACCCTAATGTTAAACTTCAAAACTAAAATTTATTTAAATGATTTTGTCGAAAATGAAAATTCCAAAATATAATCCCATAATACTACGCTTTCAGGGAAACAATCTCACTTTTAAGGCTTTCGAAATGAGTTTTTCAAATTGTAAAATTACTCTTCCAAAAAGGATAATGATGCTTTGACAACATTTTTTGACAACATTTTAACATCATCTACGTGTCATTCTGTAATTGGTCCAAAATTACTCCACAATGAATAATAATAATCATAAATACCAACATGGACCAATCACAGAATGACACGTAGATGGTGTTAAAATGTTGTCAAAAAAATGTTGTCAAAGTATCATTATCCTTCCAAAAATGACTGGAAATGCACTTCATACCTCCTCATTAATTCCGGATTAAGTGTTTCGAAAGCATAGTTATGAACTCCATTTTTTGGTTTTCTGCATGCTCAATTGCACCATTTTAGCTAACACAATCACAAATTATCTACCACAAGCATCTTTTACTTTCACAAACCACAACGACTTCCATCATCGATTACTGGTGTTATCTCTCCACGTTACAGCAGCCCCCATAAAGTACCGTCTCCATAAGGGGACCAGTTTCAAATAAAACTAATTGGAATTCCAAAAAATGAGGGAGTCCAGGTAAAAAATGGTGGGATCCAGAAGCAATTGCCAACCCAAAAAACATTGGATTGGTATTTAAATTTATAAAAAAATAGAAACTTAGATTCAAAGTCAGAAGAAAACGAAGTGAAAAATGGAATACAAAAGGAACAATTAAGAAAATAAGCAAAATTCGTGCATTGAACGAGTTGAAGTTGAAACAGTTGGAAAAGGATTTCCCGACAAACTTACGTACTACAAACCGGACTGAACACATCGATTAGACAGAAGAACTGGTGAATTGATCAAACTAATTCAATTAAATTACAAAATCATCAAGAAAAACGGAAAATCTAAAAGAAAACATAGTACACCATTTAATTTAGTTTCTAAAAAGATAAAAATAAACTAAACATGGCATTTTCTCTTTCATTCTTTAAGCATTTTAATATTAATAAATATTTATCACATCAAAATTTTAATTCAACAATAAAATCATGCTTAATTTACATATTTTACTTGTTAAGTCTACCATCCTAATTTCAGAGATGTCACGGGTTATTAAAAACTTTATCCAATTGCATTATTTTCAGTAATAAAATAACGAAGAAAATACTTCAACTAAAACAAAATAGTTTTAAATGAATCTCAATGTTATTTGCTCATGTATAACATATTATAAGATCATACCTATAATTTAATTACAAACACACAAACACAAACATGTATGGGTGATAACAGTTGAATTTACCGTTATCTGTGATGCAATTTTGATACTAAATCAACTCTATTTGACTTTGCAACTTGCTTAAACTCTTGCTATAGTTGAATTTGGTGAATAAGTGAATAGAGGTTATACTTATTGATTTTTATCACTGATTCCCTCAATTTTGTAGGTTATTGATATGTTTTGGAAGAGGAGTAAAGTATCAAGGAGTTGGAACCCAGAAAGGACAACATAAGCACTAGAATAGAAGGTTGCAGAAGGCTCAAGGATGCCTGATTGCCCTTTTCTGGGGCCTTGGGCGCTAGTTGTCCCGCAACAACGCCTGGTTGCCCTTTTCTGGGGCCCTCAACGCTGGTGGTCACGCATGGACGCCTGGGTGCCCTCTTCAGGGGCGCTGAGGGCCAAGGATCTCACAAGCACGCCTAGTCGCCCCCTCCAGGGGCGCTGAGCGCTAGTCAACTACACCGCAGGACGCCTGGTTGTCCTCAGCCAGGGCGTTGAGGGCTAGTCTCTTTGCAGTTGCGCCTGCTTGCCCCACTTAGGCCCATCATCCAATTTTGATCTATTTAAAGGTTCTACACATTAGGGTTGGTATCTTTTTACGGTTGAAGCACATAAACACTATTGTCGACCCTTTGGAGGCAGATTGGGATGCAGGAGCTTTCCTTCTCACTTTATAGGGTTTCCATTCATTCCTTCTTCCATTATACACCAAGGTTCTCCATGATAATGAAGAACTAAACTCATTTGTTGTTGGGGATGATATAACCTCTAAACTTTCATGTATTTAACATGTTTTAAATATTTTATGCTTCTTTCATTGAATGTTAGTAATTTTCTCCTATTCCTAATGCTTGTCTTATTTTGGACATTCATGACTTGATGTTTGATTTGTTTGAGTATTGGGAAATATCTTATGAATCATGATCTGGAGGATTTCACCCAAAGGGAATATTGCCTAGGGATAGGGATAGGATGTTTGGTTGTCTTATGCTACTTTTCTTAATGTAGAATTGGTTATTAGGGATTCAAGGGATTGAGGTCTAATAATTAAGGCTAGGCTTTTTACGACGAGGGATCGGAATATAAGTAATTTAGTAAGTGACATTAACATTCCAATGAAGAAGATGAGTTCTAATATGCATGAAAGTAAAGTAGGTGAAATCTAACCCCAACAACATCATCATCTCATATCGTCTTAAATCATTCATTCATTCTTGTTTTAGCCTCAATTGATCAATTTTACATTCAAGTTTTTATGTTTACTTTTACTGCAATTCAATTTCATTCAATGGAATCGTTCTTTAGTCTTAATTAGTTAAGTGATTATACGATTGTTTAGTAACACGAGTCTCTTGGGAAATGATACTTGGTCTTGTCATTTTATATTACTTGATACGATTTGGTACACTTGCCAATGACTTAACAAGTTTTTGGTACCGTTGTTGGGGACTCGTGGTTAAACTATACTTTTGTGTGATTCTTAACCAGTTTTGACTTTATTTTTATTGTTTTTAATTTTTTTGTTTATTTTTATTTTTTGGGTTAATTGGGTGCTCTAGTGTTTTGTTTTCTAGTGTATGCAATGTTAAAATAGAATGGCTCAATTTCTCACACCAAGAGAGGGGATGAATTGGTGAAGTATAAAATTTAAAACTTTCAAAATCTTTTTCACCAAAAGAGATGCCTTTATACTTTTCTTGAAACGCAAGTTAAAAGATTTTCAATGCAGCGAAAATTTAATGGAATGCGTGTAAAGTATAATCGATTGAATGTAACAGAGTAGGGATAAGAAAGATCAAACGCTGAGTTTTTATACTGGTTCGGCCAAGCCTTCATCCAGTGTCCTTCCAACCACAGGAAGCCAAAGCACTATAATGATTAAGTTTTTATATAAACCTCACGTCAAAAATATAAAACACCTCTCTAACCCTCTAATCAAAATATAGGCAGTACACAAATAGACTAGCAGCAAGAATCCCCTCTCCTGTAGTCCAACCCCTTTGAGGCACCCTCAAATTCAAGAATGCAACACGTCCTTCTTCTTGTAATCACAATAGGGAACTCAACCCAATCTTTAGCAGATTGTAGAACCTGATCTTGCAGTAGACACCCAAATGTGCAGATACATCAGACCTTGAAAACTCAGCAATTCTTGCTCTTCAAGAAATCACAATTAGTTGATCACCATGGTCAAACTAGTTTCTTGAAGCTTTTCTCTCTCTCTGTAAACTTTTCACTTTTCTGCAAAAAAATATGAAAATGTTAGAATCACAAAAGTCTATTACAGAAACCAAAATCGCGTCAATATATAGATGAACTCGTATCAGACACAACATAATCGACTTTGCTACTAATGCAGTTGAATACACCAATTCAATTATAACAGATAGTAGTAGTGAAAGAAATTAATTAAATTCACAATTAATGCAGTCGAATAACATTTAATGCTTGGTCAACAGATTTAAAAATATAGTCGTTGTAACAGATATATCAAGCATTAACAAATTTCAAAACAGTAACAAACTTAATTAAATACATATCGCATGCAATCGATTATGCAGTAGTGTTATGGAAAGTTTTGAAAACTTTTCTCTTTGAAAAACTCTCACTGCACACTTGAAAAAGTTTGTGCAAATATACGAGTTTTAATCGATTCACCCCATAATGTAATCGATTTCAAACTGTTGTTTTGCCACAGAATTAAAGTTCAACATTAGTGCTTGTGGTTTTTCCATCCAAAAACATGTGTCATGCATTCATATATAAAATCACATATATAACACAGTGAAATGCAATGAACAACACAGCAACAACACAATCATGTTCTCATATACGCATATAACATGTAAGCATAGAACATGTAACACATAAAACACATGTGTTGTTAATTATGTGTTGTCATCATCAAAAACTTAGATATTACTGAGATTGTGGGTTCAGCTAAAGCAGTGCTCCCCTATCAATAATCTCAACATGCAGGACAAGATTCGCACTAGAAGCACAAAATTATCTAAACCTCTCTTTACATATCTGGGCAATAGTAGAAGAAGAAGGAAGAAAAGGGTTTCCAGAGAACTTTTTCCCTCTCCTGAGATTCTTGAACAACCCTTCACTTTGGTATCTGATCAGGAAACAGAAGACATAGCTGGCAATCAGAATATGGGTCCAGTTAGACGTACTCTAGAGGATTATGTAACAGTCAATGGCCCTCTTCATTTTAACATTATTGTCAGGCCAAGGGTCAATGCCACTAAAATGGAGATGAAGCTTGCTCTTATTCACTTGGTGTAGAGTAATCAATTTAATGGCTTAGCTCACGAGAATCCATATGAACATCTGACCACTTTTACAAAAATATGCAATACAATGAAGATTCAGGATGTGCCAGATGAAGCTATTAAACTTAGCTTGTTTCCTTTCTCTTTGGTGGCAATGCTAAGATGTGGTTAAATTCATTCCCTGAGAATAGTTTCACTGAGTGGGAAGATGTGGTGGCTAAGTTTTTGAACAAATACTTCCCTCAGTCCAAGATAAACTAAGGGAAGTAGGAAATCTCTTCTTTTCAGTAGGCCATGGATGAGACTTTAGGCCAAGTGATGAGTCAATATTTTATTCATTTCACTTAGTTTATTGTACTAGAATTAATCGGGGAATTGTGCTTAAATGTCCGGTATTTTCCCATTTTTCCTAATTGTACTTAATTTGATCAAAAAATTCTTATTTTAATTAATTTGAATGATTTGAGCTAATTATTTGCATTATTAATTGTAGGGAAAATTTTGGAAATACAATTTGAGACATTTAGAGGCTAAATGAGTGAGGAGGTGTGAATTTCATATTTGGGGGTGCACTTGGAGATGTGCATGTTGCTTGCTGGAACGAAAAACACATCACACGCGGCACACATCTTTCATTTTCCAGCAGAAGGTGGGGTGTATCCAGCAAAAGTTAAGCACGTCCACGCACACGGTGAGCAGCTCACGGTCTTGAGCTTGAGGGGGTGCACAAAGAAAGCAGTCTAGCAGCATCCAATTGGAGTAAAGAGCGACACGGGTGGCATCCAACAATCAACACTTGGATCCACGGTCCAGCAGCGGGCAGCAGCACATCCAGGAGGTGCATGAAGAAGAGCATGAGAATAGCACGGTGATTTCTTTTGAAGGGAGGTTGATATCCAGCAAAGGGGGTGCAGCTGCCAACTAAGTTGAAGGGTTTTTGGGCTTAGCGTGGAGATGAAGGGGAGGAGAATGCGCTGTCCAACAGCTGCCACGCACATGGGTGCTTTGGAGAAAAGCTCAGTCCAGCAGGTCTGCAAAAAGCACCAGCAACCAGCAGCAAGTGCAAGGCTTCACACGCATCCACGGTGCATCCAGCAATCTGCACCCACGGCCTGCTCATTCACTTGGTCCAGCAGCAACACGTTTCCTTTCTTTTGAAGACAGCAGCTGGCACGGGAATGAGTTGGAGATGAAGCGGTGCACACAGCAGCTGAGGGGTGCACGTGAAAGAGGATTCGCTCTTGAATGGACAGCAGCAGCGGCCCACACTTGAGACACGAGTAGCTTCCAGCAAAGAGGGAGGCTTCCTTGGACGTATGCTGGACGTTGTTGCTGCTGCCAGCGTGTCCAGTTTGGGAGGTGCCACAGCTTGCACAAGGTAGAAGCAGCAACACAGGGGGTGTATCCAGCATCTTGGAATTGAGGAGGTGCGGGGAGAGAAATGGGCAGAGGGCCTGGTCCAGCGACAGCACATCCAAGGGCATCATCCTTCAATTTTAAGAGCAGCCAGCACCCAGCAGGAGCTCACGGCATTTTTGGAGAAAGAGCACACAGAGGAGAGATGGACGGTGATGTCCAGTAGGATTCAATTCACTTTCTTTGCTTTTAAGAGGGATTATTCATCTTTCACTTAGTGTACACACGGTGACGCTGCAGCGTAGAAGGTTTTCGTTTTCTTTTCTGTGTTGGAACCAAGAACTTTGAAGAGCATATGGTCTTATTTTTATCTTCATGTTTGAACCAGAGTTTTATTTTTATATTCTATAAAATTATAGTGTTATTTTGCTGTGAAGAAGTGTGCATGCTCGCGGTCATTATTACTTTTATTTGGTGATTTAATGCTTTGGAGATTTCTTTTCTTTGAGGAATGAAGAAGTGATTAGGTGAAAGTTGGTGGGAAGTCATGTCCAGAGCAAAGGCAATGGGATTTTTCTTTCTTTTAGAAATCAAGCACGGTGATCATTGATTTCCCTTAGAGCATTTGGATTTAGTTTAGTAGGTGGCAGCTTGTTACGTTTAGAGGAGGAGAAATGATTATTTTTTTTAGGGAAAGGTGTGCACGTTATTTTAGGGGCAGAGAGTCGTGTGTGTTGCTGAGGGTTCAAGTAGTTTTTAGGCTCCAGTAGAATAGAGAGGCAGTAGTGTAGGATGGAGCTCCAGCAGTGTAGTTCCAATAGGTAGTGTAGTGTAATTTTTGAACAGTGTACGTTTCAGTAGAGTAGAGTAGGAGTAGATAGTAGAGAGTTTGGAAGGAGAGCAGGACCGAGAGAATGCTGAACACCAAGAGCTGGAACGGGACAGTAGGGGCTGGAACGTGAAGGAGGAAACACTCTGATGGAGGGCTACGGTTGAGGCAAAGTGATGTGCATGTTTCAATTTTAATTTTCTTGTTTGCTTTACTAAATTATTGCACAATTTAAATTCAATGCAAAGTTGGTTTCATTTACTGTTGTTAAAATTTCCAAATCAGTTTATCGTTTCTCTTTAGCTGCTGTAATTGATTCTACTGCAATTTAATCCTTGATGTTGTTTGTCTGCGATTTAATTTTTAACTGTTTGTTTCTACTGATGCTTTTAATTTTGCAATCAATTGTTGTGTGAGGTGCGACCCTCTCAACAAAATGCAGGTGTTGAGAGGGTCGCACCTCTCACAAAAGTTGTGCATAAAAGAATGCAGTATAGTACTAGGAAGTGACTCCTAGGTCGTCTCTCAAGGACCAAACGTGGTTCAGTCTCAGATCAAACACATAGTGGAGGGGTTTTGAAAGATTTTTGTGAATGCAACTGAACTTAAATAAGACACTAATGCAAACGGAAATGTAAAAACGGTCTCAATTACAAATTAAAGCGGTTGGTCACTAAAGCTAACATTACTTTTAAATTAAAGGAGTGAAAATTAACTTTGTGATGATTAACAATGAAAGGAGAAAATGGTAATCAAGCAAAAATCACTTAAAAATTAGCAAGCATTCAAACCTAAGTGTATGCAATATGAAAATTGTAACCAAATTAAGTGCAAGATTAAGCATTTAAAATAATATAAAAGTAGACCCTTGAAGCTCCTCTGGACGTGGCAGCAGCTCCCTACCATCACCGTGCACCACACATTTCACCTACTCTACTCCTTCATTCTTAAATCAATAAAGAAAATGAGTGGTACACATTCGGCTGCCAAATACCTTCACACGTCCCATCATTCAATCACCGTGCACACCACCAAATTCAACGTATCCTACTTCTTTTCCCAAATAAAAATTCCACACCTCTGCACCATTCTCCGACTCAAGAAGTCAAAACCGAGAAAAATATCAAGAGGCGGCTTCAGCTAGTTCCACGTCAGGCCCCCCTTCCAGCAAAGTGAAATGCCCGCCTCCTTCTAGCACCTACATCAGCGCATCTTCCTATCTAAAAGAAAATAAGTGATTTTAAGCAAAGCTAGCTGTTGTCCGTGTGCTCTTCCTCAGTCAGCGTGCACCATCTTTTTTTTTAAGCTAAAATATAAAAACATTCCTACATAATGAAGCACCCTCCTAGAAGAAAAAGAAAGAAAAGGTTTATCCCATTCATCCCCTGAAACGATGTATGCACCCGTTGGCAAAAGAAAAGTTGCTTCTTTTTATTCCATTGTAACAGCGTGAAGAAAATGTTCCAAAAACATTGAAGCCCCAAACAACGTTCAACAGTAAAAGCCAAAAACCAAAACCGAGAGACCGGAAGTGAGTGGCAAGTGGCGGCTGGAGCTCCAGGCCGAGAACCTTCTTCCAGCCCCCCTTTTTCTTTCTCTACCTTACATCACTCTAAGAAACCTCCTGGAGAGTAGCGGCTGGTCCTACATTCTAGATGTCAAAAGAATCCCCCTTTTGTGTGGCGGCTGGGCACCTACTTCCCTCCTAGACCTACATATATTTTTTAAACTCCCAAAACCCTCCTCGCCTTGCTCTCCACGTGCTGTGCTCCCGTGTTGCTGCTGGCCAATTGCCTTGTGCACCTCCTAATCTTTCTTCATGACACCACACTCCATGCTAAACGTGAATCAATCCAAGCCCGTTGATGCTGGATGATCATCTCCCAAGCTGGACGTGCACCCCTCTCCATTGTGGCCGTGAGCGTGAGTGTGCTACTGGGCTGCTACTTCCCTCCACGCCAGCTGGACCGCTTCTTTGCTGAACCATCTCCGTGTGCACCTTCCATTCTCTCCACGCACCCCTCTAGTTGCTTGCTCATTTCTCGTGCTGGGACGTGGCCTGCTTACTGGTGCTTGCTGGAAAATTGCTCTAAGGCTGGACCACTTCGTTTTGCCACTTCTTGGACTCTTTAATTGTGCTGGAAAAATGAAGATGTGGGCCGCCTGTTGATAACAGTTGAAAAACTGTTATTTTCATGCTTAAAATTGATATTAAAAGCAACCTTTAGACTTAGAAACTAGCTTGAAATCAATGCTTTTATCTATATTTTCAGAAATAAGAGAGCTGGACAGGTTTATGCTTGATTTGAGTGTTTTTGTGCAGGTTTTAAGGTGAATTTAGTGAAAAGAGTGAAGAAGGAGAGAAGTGACATTAGAAAAGACAAGAAAGAGTGCAAAAAGAGAAGTCGAAGGCACCGCTCAGCGGCATTTTACCGCTGAGCGGCACTCAGGAGGTTGCGGGAGTCACGCTGAGGGGCAAAATGGCCGCTGAGGGGAAGAAATGTGACGCGCAGTCACCGCTGAGCGGTATTTACCGCTGAGCGGCACTTTTTGGGCTTGGGCTTTTGTAATCTTTTGTAACTCTAAATTAGTATATAAGGGCTTGCACGTCCTAGAATTAGGTATCTTTGGCAGAAACGAAGCAAACACTCTCTTTTCACCCCTTGAGGGTAGATTGGGAGATGGTGACAGCTCTCCTCTTCTCTTTCTCGGGTTTTTCTATTCTTTCATTCTTTCATTGTTATTCATCTAGGTTCACCATGAATATGGTGAACTAAACCTTGTATGTTTGTTGGGGAATCAATGTAATCTCTTGAAGCTCTCATATATGGAATCTGTTGATTACATCTTTTAATTAAGACATATGCTTTCTTTCATCATTAGTTAGGGACTTTCCTCTTTGCTCAATGCTTGCATTGTTTAACTCATTCTAATGCATGATTATTGGTTTTGTCGATACGGGCACGTACGGGGAAGTCTAGATCCGGGGAATTTCTCCCAATATTATACTGACAATATTATATTGGTTGTCGTTAAGCTCCTGCGTTTATGAACTAATCATTAGGAATGCTAGGAATTGTATGAACTATTTGATTAGGGAGAAGCCATCTAGAATGGTACTTTAGAGAGTGGCATTAACAATGATGATTTGAATGTTGAATTCCTAAAATGTATGAGAGTGGATGAGATGAAATTGACCCCCAACAACATATTCATTCATATATTCCATTGAAAGTGTTTATCTTTTGTCTTTGCCATTGATCAAAATTCATGCATACATGTTTATTTTCTGTCTTGCATTTTAAACCCAAATATTTCGTTTGTAAGTCTTAGTTAATCAAGAAACCACATAACTAAACTAGGCCGTGAGTCCTTTGGGAAGAACGATACTTGGTCTTACCAAGTTTTATTACTTGAACGATTCGGTCATACTTGCCGATTGTGAAACAAGTTTGTGACATCATATTTTGGTGCTTACAAATTTGTCCATCAAGTTTTTGGCGCCGTTGCCGGGGACTCGTGGTTTAACTGGTTAATTTGTGTGATTATTGATTATCTTTGACTTATTTTTTTATTTTTAATTTAAATTTCGAATTTTTTTAATTTTATTTTATTTTTCTGTTTATATTTTTCAGTTTGTATTTTATTTGATTTTATTTTATTTTTCTGTTTTCTGTTTTTCTGTTTTCTATTTTTATTTTCTGTTTTTTATTTTTCGGTTTTTATTTGATTTGATTTTATTTTAGGTTAGATTAGATTAGATTTTTTTTTTTGGTTAGATTTTATTTTTATTTTTTTAGATTAGATTTTATTTTATTTTATTAGATTTTATCTTTTTATCTTTTTAGGTTAGATTTTATTTTATTCTTATTCTATCTTTTAGGTTAGGTTAGATTTTATTTTATTTTATCTTTTAGATTAGATTTTATTTTTTAGATTAGGTTTTATTTTATTTTATTTGATTCTATCTTCTAAATCTTTTATCTTCTTATATCTTTTCAATCTTTATTTTCTTCTATATCTTTTTGTGCTAACAAATCTTTTCTAGGGTTTTGTTTTCTTGTGCATGCAGGAGGCAATTCGAACTAGAAGTAAGAAAACAACAGAACCACTACTTGAAGGGCTAGACGAGAGTAGAAGGAGGAGAAGAATCAGAACGTCCAGAGAACTTTTCCCTTCTCCTGAAACTCTCCTACAATCATCACCACAAGGTTCTGTTCATAGCACAGGGAGTATGGAGAACAATAATAATGCTAGAAGAACTCTTGCAGATTACACTAATCTTGCTGGACCTCAGCACTTCAATAGCATAGCTCGACCTAGAGTCAATGCAGCCAACATGGAGGTCAAACCAGCATTAATTCAACTGGTAAAGAGTAATCAATTTAATGGGTTATCACATGAAAGCCCATATGAGCACCTTACAACATTTAATGAGATCTGTAACACGGTCAAGATTAATGGGGTGCCAGACGAAGCTATCAAACTTAGCTTGTTTCCTTTCTCATTGGGAGGCAATGCTAAGCTTTGGTTGAACTCTTTTCCAGAAGAAAGTTTCACGGAGTGGGAAGCAGTGGTTGCAAAGTTTTTGAATAAATACTTCCCACAATCTAAAGTGACTAAGGGAAAGCAAGAGATATCTTCATTCAAGCAGGGCATGGAAGAATCACTTGGACATGCATGGGATAGGTATAAAAGCTTGTTACGTAAAACTCCCACGCATGGCTTTGAAGATCAAGAAGTAGTCCTAACTTTCCTTGGAGGGCTTGGTTCACAAACCAAGATGATGCTAGATGCCTCAGCTGGAGGCAATATCAAATGGAAGACTCCAGAGGAAGCAACTGAAATCATTGAAAATATGGCTACAAGTGATAATGAGCTGCACAATGAAAGAGGAGCTCCTATGCCACAGAAAGGGGTTCTACAATTACAAACGCATGATGCTCTGCTAGCACAGAATAAAATTCTAACTCAACAGCTAGAGACTCTGACAAAAACTTTGGCTCAATTACCTAAAGAGTTGAAGTCTGCTGCCCAGATACAAACCCAGTTGTGCGAACTATGTGGAGGTGATCACATAAATGGCCAGTGTGCTTTTCCAGTGGAGGCCGTGGAGGATGTTAACTTCATGGCTAATCAGTTTCCATACCGTCAAGGGAATTATAATCAGGGTTGGAAACCACATCCAAGCATTGGCCAAGGACAAACTGGGCAGGCTAATCAGTATAATAAGCAGCAGCAGCAACCAACCTTGTGGCAACAATTATCTATGCTTAATGACAGATCAACAAGGTTGGAAGAAACTCTTCAGCAATTCATCCAGAAAACTGAATCTTCTCAAAAGAGCACTGAAGCTGCTATAAAGAATTTGGAGATTCAGATGGGTCAGATCACCAAGCAATTGGAAGAAAGACCCAACAGAAACTTTGGGGCTAATACTGAGGTTAACCCCAGAGAAGAGTGCAAAGTGGTCAAGAGTGTAAATGAAGAGATCATTGAGTTGGAAGAAGATGAAACAGAAGAGAGAAGAGAAGAAGAAAGAAAGGACACTTTTCCTTTTCTAACAAATCAGGAGAAACCAATGGATTTCACAGATTTATTCAAAATGGTTGATAATGAAGCTCCTTGGGAACAAATTCTACAGAAAATAGCAGTTTACACCAAATCAGATGAAGGAACCTCTACAAAAAGAAGACGTAGAGAGGATGAGGAAGAAAAGTGTATAACTGTTAAGAAAGAATCATTCCCACCAAAAGCAGCAGATCCAGGCAGTTTTTCTATCCCTTGCATTATAGGGAAGAAAAAGGTAAAGAAAGCTCTCCTTGATTTAGGCTCAAGTGTTAACTTGATGCCTTATTCTCTATTGGAGCAAATTGGCCATGTTGAAATAAAACCTGTAAAGGTTAATCTTGTAATGGCTGATGGATCTTCAAAGGAGCCATGTGGGATTGCAGAAGACATTGTAGTTTGTGTTGGCAAACTTCAGTTCTTGGCAGACTTTGTGGTGATGAAGATGGAAACTGAGAAAATACCTTTCATACTTGGAAGGCCGTTTATGAAAACGGCTAGGGCTATCATTGATGTGAATGAAGGTATAGTGGTTCTCCAAGACAGAGAGGAGAGAGTGGTGGTGGATGTGTTCAAAGATGAGATACAAGCAAAGGAGGAAGAAGCCAGTTATAAAGCTGCATTTCGAGATGCACCCATAACTAGAGGTAAAAATAAAAATCTTAAGGTTTCTGATAACCATTGTTTGTATTTTCAGGCACCCAAGGTAGAAGAGATTGGAAAAGGAGAAGAAGTTCCTAGAGACTGGAAAAAATTAAGACTCCAACTTGGCACACCTGTAAGACTCAAGAACAAGTTGTGGGTTATTAAAGGCTTTAAAGAGAAGGAGATGATAGAGATAGAGTCTCCATATTCTAGAGAATCTAAGACAGTCCAAAGGAAGCAGTTGAAAGGTTGGTGGAAGGACTACGTCAACTATAAAGAAGATGGAACGTGAGCTTTAACAGGGTCAAGCTAGTGACGTTAAAGAAGCGCTTGCTGGGAGGCAACCCAGTGGATTTACAAACTTTTGATTTGGTTTTGTAATTTATAATTTGTGAATATTATTCTGGACATTATTTTGTTTGATCTAGCATCTACTGAAGGATGCTAGGTGGTTAAGTATCTACTGAAGGATACTAAGTTTGTAACACCTACTGATGGGTGTTGGTGAGAAGATTTTGCACCTACTGATGGGTGCTGGTAAGTTTGAAACACCTACTGATGGGTGTTGGTGGATTTTGGGTCAGGCTCGTGACGTTAAACAAGCGCTACCTGGGAGGCAACCCAGTTGATTGATTGTTTTCTGTTTGTTTATTTTTAGGATTTGCATAAGCATTTTTAACATTGAATTGCAGGGAACCTATGAGGGGTATGCTAGGAAGGCACGTAGGTCAAGAAAAGAAGGAGAAGGGCACATCACGAAAGTGCCGCTGAGCGGCAATTACCGCTGAGCGGTACTATCGCAGATGGGCTTAAGTTCCCCTTAGCGGAACCCGAGCCCATTGGGGTATTTTTAAACCCTAAGCTGCGCGTTTTTATATTCTTTCAAGCTCTTCTCTGCACTAAGACTCCCACATATCTCCTCTTAGGTTTCCCACATCTTTTTACTCTTCCCTCTTTAGAAAATTTCTCTTCCACTCACTTTTACACTAGTGTGCTATCAAAGTTTGGGGTTGGAAGAGAGCATTCTAGTTTGGAAGCATTCTCATATCATCTAGCATCTCCACCCAAGTAAGTAAAATGCATTTTGTTCATTCTAGGGTTCTTGAAATTGACTGTGATTGTCAAAGCATGAATATTTAGGGGTTTTGATTTCTATGCATGATTTGATGATATATTTGATGTTTGAACCGATTAAACTGCTTGATTATGAACTGGAAAACTGAAAATTGCATTTGGGTGGAGTTAGGACAGTTTAAAAACGAGATTTGCAAAAATCTGCAGATCACCGCTGAGCGGCATTTACCGCTGAGCGGCACTCTGCCAGATTTGCTTTTTCTGGTTTGTTGCGTGTTTGAATGTGGCACTGGTGGCGCTGAGGGGAAATTCTGGCCCTCAGCGGTGGTTTAGCTTCAAAAGGAGTTTTGTTTTGTGTTTACTAATGATTAACATCATGTTCTGTGGTTTTGGATTTATGTTTGAATGCAGGAATGGCATCCTCTTCAGGAAAGAGATTGAAAACCATGGCAACCAAGAGAAAGGAAAAGGAACCAGAGCAGCCCCATAATGGCAGGTTCCTCTCTAGGAAACATGAGAAGCACTTTAGGGTGGTTCAGGACAGGAGACTTCTAATGGAGAGAAAGGTTGGAATGATACCTAACTTTGCTCCTCAATTTGGAGAGCAAGTGTTAGGGAATGATTGGGGGAAGCTAGCCACTTATCCATCACCTGCCAACATAGCTGTGGTGAAAGAATTCTACACCAATGCAAAGAAGATTGGTGATTATCCAGCTGAGAATTATTTGGGCTATGTTAGAGGCCATGCTATCAGGTATGATCCTGACTCCATCAATAACTTTCTGGATACTGTGTGGGCTGGTGAGCAATGCCAGTTTGCTCTTAGCATGGAGGAAGGTGCTGACTTTGAGGATGTTGAGAGAGTATTGTGCATACCTGGAGGACACTTCCAAAGGAATAGATCTGGCTCAGTGGTTAATATTAGGAGGACAGATTTGACTCCTCTTGCAAAGTATTGGATGGCATTTTCTCATGCCAACATTCAGCCATGTTCACATGTGTCAGATATTACTCTCAGCAGGGCACTCTTCATCTACTGTGCTATCAGAAACTTGAATGTTAATATTGGGCAGGTGATAGCTGATGAGATTAGTGTGTGTGCTAACACCTCAAACAACAAAGCACCACTGGGACATCCTTCTTTGATCACTCACCTTTGCAAGCTAGCTGGGGTGGACACTTCTGTTCCACCATTTGAGAGGCCAAGAAAAGCTATAGATGAGGCCTATTACAGACAGTACTGTGGAGGTGAGGAGGCAGCCCAGCCAGTGCCACCACGCCAGGCTCGTAGAGAGAGAAGGCCAGCACAGAGCAGGACTTCTGCTGATACTCATGAGGCAGAACCATTCCAGATGAGGGACATGTATATGTCTCTTATAGGTGCTCAGTTGCAGTCCATCCACAGAGGGCAGGTGGCCACGGCTGAGATGATAGTGGGGATGTATGATACCCCTCCAGCACACAGGTGGACTATGGATGAATTCCATAATGTGGTAGCTTGGCCAGAAGAACCATGGCATGGAGGAGCTGAAGCAGCTGAAGCTTCAGCCCGAGACATGGATGAAGATGAAGCTGAGGAGGAGGATGCATTTGATGAAGATGATGATGAAGAGGAAGAGGAAGATACAGAGAGCTCGGACTGATGAGGAGCTGAGATAGCATTTACTGATGAATGCTATCATATGATTATGCTTTTGTGGTTTAAGTTTTCTGAACTTATTTGTTTTTGTTTTTAGATTAGGGTTTGATGTACTCTATTGAACACCTGGTTTCTTATGATGGTTTGCTATTAACTGTGATTGTGTGATAAGTAATGCTTGATGATGCTTATTGATTGATTGATGTTGAGATGATGTGCACATTAAAATGCTTATACAGGTGATTCACAAGCTTTGTGAACAAATGCATAATATCATGATTGTGATTGTGAAATTAAGCAGGATGTGCATGTCAAATGTGAATGAGCTTATATGTGAGGTTTTGAGCTCCAGAGTTGTTATTGTTGAATGCTATTACTTTGAAAGCATGAATGACTTTGCCCAGGTTTTCTATGATTGAATCAATTGCTTGTTTTGCATCATATGATCAAAGGCCGTGTTTTTGAAACCCTTTTTATTGGCCAAATTCATAAAGTTAGCCTTCTAAAAGAGAACACGTTGTGTTCTATCCTTTGAACCCTTAGCCTTAAATATACACTGAACACCCTTGATTGAAAATCTTTACCTTGAGTTAAGTAGAAGATCTTGTGTGGTATTGTTAAATGTTCAAGTTTGGGGTTATTGGGGAAACATGAAAAAGGAAAAAGCATTGAGCTAACAGCTAAAAAGTAAGAATATGCAAAGAAAAGAAAAGAAAAAGAAGCAAAGCTCAATGCAAATGCAAAAGCAAAGGCAAAAGAAAGTTGGGAATGAATAAGAAGATTGTGTTGTTATGATTCTCTTAACTCAAGGATTTTGTGATCCAGAAAAACCAATTTTCTTGTTAGCCCAGCCACATTATAAGCCATTGAAAAGTCCTTGTGATGATGCATGCTTGTGAATGTATTTGATTGTGGTTAAATGAAAGGCAAAGTTGATTCATGTGACATTGTGATAGTGGAGTGAATGAGTGAAACACTTTACCTCTTATACACTTGTGTGTTGAGTGAAACACTTTACCTAGTGAGGAAATATTCCATAAGCACATGAACATCCATGCTTAATTGATTGATCATTCATGAAAAATAGCATTTGTTGGAATTTAAATGACTTTGTGAACACTAAAGCATGTGCACATCTTGATTGAACTCTTGGTCTTAAGTTTGAGTGAAGTTATTACTTATCTTGAAAAGAGGATTTTGAATGAGTGAACCATCATATGAATTGGTTGGAGATGGAGTTACATTTTATTTGCTTGAGGACAAGCAAAGTTCTAAGTTTGGGGTTGTGATAACAGTTGAAAAACTGTTATTTTCATGCTTAAAGTTGATACTAAAAGCAACCTTTAGACTTAGAAACTAGCTTGAAATCATGCCTTTTGTTTATATTTTCAGAAATAAGAGAGCTGGACAGGTTTATGCTTGATTTAAGTGTTTTTGTGCAGGTTTTGAGGTGAATTTGGTGAAAGAAGTGAAGAATAAGAGAGAGGACATTAGAAAAGACAAGAAAGAGTGCAAAAAGGAGAAGTCGAAGGCACCGCTCAGCGGCAAACTACCGCTGAGCGGCACTCAAGAGGTGACGTTGGAACCGCTGAGGGGCAAAATGGCCGCTGAGGGGAAGAAAGAAGACGCGCAATCACCGCTGAGCGGTAAATACCGCTGAGCGGCACTTTTTGGGCTTGGACTTTTGTAATCTTTTGTAACTCTAGATTAGTATATAAGGGCTTGCACGTCCTATAGTTAGGCATCTTTGGCAGAAACGAGGCAAACACTCTCTCTTTCACCCCTTTGAAGGAGGATCTTGGATGCTCAGGCTACCTCTTCACCTTTATTGGGTTTATTCTTTCATACTTTCATTGTAATTCATCTAGGTTCACCATGAATATGGTGAACTAAACCTTGTATGTTTGTTGGGGAATCAAAGTAATCTCTTGAAGCTCTCATATATGGATTTGTTGAGTACATCTTTGAATTAAGACATATGCTTTCTTTCATCATTAGTTAGGGTTTTTCCTCTTTGCTCAATGCTTGCATTGTTTAACTCATTCTAATGCATGATTATTGGTTTTGTTGATACGGACACGTACGGGGAAATCTAGATCCGGGGAATTTCTCCCAATATTATACTGACAATATTATATTGGTTGCCTTTAAGCTCCTGCACTCATGAACTAATCATTAGGAATGCTAGGAATTGTATGAACTATTTGATTAGGGAGAAGCCATCTAGAATGGTACATTAGAGAGTGGCATTAACAATGATGATTTGAATGTTGAATTCCTAAAATATATGAGAGTGGATGAGATGAAATTGACCCCCAACAACATATTCATTCATATATTTCCTTGAAAGTGTTTATCTTTTGTCTTTGTCATTGATCAATTCATGCATACATATTTAATTTTCGTCTTTGCATATTAAACTTCAATTATTGTGTTCTTAAGTCTTAGCTAATCAACAAATCACATAACTAAACTAGGCCGTGAGTCCTTTGGGAAGAACGATACTTGGTCTTACCAAGTTTATTACTTGAACGATTCGGTCATACTTGCCGATTGTGAAACAAGTTTGTGACATCATATTTTGGTGCTTACAAATTTGTCCATCACCTGTGCTGCTGGATGTCACCCCTATTTGGTGCTTCTGCTGGAAATACCACCTTTGCTTCCAAAGTTGGCTCACCAATTTTTCAGCGTGTGGGCCGTGCTTTTCCATTCACCAATTAATAGTCAATTTTCCTCCAAATGTCCCAAATTATATTTCCAAAAAATTTCCCTACAATTAATAATGCAAATAATTAGCTCAAATAATTCAAATTAATTAAAATTTGAATTTCCGATCAAATTAAGCACAATTAAGAAAAATGGAAAAATACTGGACATTTAAGCACAATTCCCTGATTAAATTCGGTACAATAAGCTAAGTGAAATTGAGAAAATATTGACTCATCAAAATTGACTCATCACCAAGCATGGGATAGATTCAAAGGCCTATTGCCGAAGACTCCTACTCACGGATTTGATGAACCTACAGTGGTCATTTTGTTTCTTGGAGGACTGAAATCTCATACTAAATTGATGTTGGATGCCTCAGTTGTAGGTAACATCAGATGAAAGACTCTCGATGAAGCATGAGTTGATAGAGAACATGACTGCTAACGACAATGAGACACATAATGAAAGAGATCAGTTTCAACATAAAGGAGTTCTCCAGTTGCAATCTCAAGATGCTTTGTTGGCTCAAAATAAAATTATGACTCAGCAACTTAAGAATTTGATGAAGAAAATCTCTCAATTACCTAAAGAGCTGCAAAATGTCTCTCAAGCTCAACATCAACTTTGTGAGCTATGTGGTGGAGATCATATAAATGGAAAGTGTGTTATGCAAGCCAATACCCAAGAAGAAGTCAATTTTATGGGTAATCAGGGTCCCTCAGGTAACTACAACCAAGGGTGGAAACCTCACCCAAGCCAGGGTCAAGGGCAAGCTGGACAATTCAATAGACCACCACAACAACAATGGCAACCACAACCCTCCTTATCTGATAGGACTGCAAAGCTAGAGGAGACACTCCAACAATTCATGCAAGTATCTATCTCCAATCATAAAAGCACTGAAGTTGCCATTAGAAATTTGGAGATACAGGTTGGCCAATTGGCAAAGAAGTTGGAGGATAAGTTTGAGAATAATTTTGGGGCTAATATTGAAGTTAACCCTAAGGAGGAATGTAACGTCGTCATAAGTATACGTGGTAAGATGTTAGTAGAGAGAAAAATTGAGAGAAAAGAGAAGGAAGTTGGTGAGAAAGAAAAGATGAGTAGAGAGAAAGAGGAATTGAGCGAAAAAGAGGAGAAAAATGAAGAGAGAAAAGAAGAGACTGAGAAAAAGAAAGGAGATGAGAATGATGAGGGTGAGGAAAAAGAAAAAGAAGAAGGAGAGGACGAGCGAAAAAATGGAAAAGTAATTGAGAAGGCCCTTCCTTACCCAAAAAGCTATTTAGAAAAGGAAAAAAAACAATTTGGGCGTTTCATGGATAACTTTAAGCAATTGGAGATTACTATACCTTTGACTGAAGCATTGCAACAAATCCCTGCGTATGCAAAATACTTGAAGCAGTTCCTAAGTAAAAAGGAGAAATATTTAGATGAAGGAACAATTGAAGTATGGGACAATTGTAGTGCTATTATGCATAAGACGCTTCCTCCCAAATTCAAAGATCTGGGAAGCTTTACTATTCCTTGCACTATCGGGAATCATGATATAGGGACGACTCTTATTGATTTTGGGGCTAGCATCAATCTGATGCCCCTATCTATGCTTAAGAAGATTGGTGGTCTGGAGGTCAAGCCCACAAGGATGGTGTTGCAATTGGCAGACAGATCCATCAAGCATCCTTATAGTATAGTGGAACATGTTGTGGTTCATATTGACAAAATCAAATTCCCAGTAGATTTTGTAGTGATGGAAGTGGGGGAAGATGTAGAGATCTCTTTCATTCTTGAAAGACCATCCATGAAGCTATCAAATTAATACTACTTTTTAAGGGAACTTCAGTATTGCCAAGTAGTATTCAAGAAATTAGATAGGGTTAAAGTAACCCTGAGTCGTCTCCCAATGAATACAGAATTGTCTTTCAATATTTAAATATTATGAATGCAATGCAATGCTCAAGAATAAAAGTAATGTTTGGAGAATGTTTAACGAACAAATAAGAAACTTAAAAACAGTTATGATTAAACAGGCTAATTTCACTGCTTTTCCAAGATAGATTCATCATCGGTTATTCATAGATAATATTCAATTGATTATTATTTAAGTTTCAAATTAATTAAATTACATTCTTAATTAATTTGAGAGTGATCATGCATTTAACCAAAGTAAATTCTCAAACAAATGCAAAACCTTTCTAGATTATTTACAATGAATTCAACCAAAGTACATTCTCAATCAAATCCTATTGTGTTTAATCATGTCTATTATTAAATCTCCTAACCAAATTAAAACTTAATCAATCAAAGTACATTCTCAATTGATTATAGTTGAAATTATTACTACTAATCAAAGTAAATTTCAATTGATAGTAAAAACTATTTAATCATATGAAAGTTACTAAATTAAATCAAAGTAGATTCTCAATTAAACCTAGAAACCCTAAAACTCATATAATCAATATGCATGTAGATTCAAACACATTATGATGCAAAAATCTTTGCTTTTACTTTGATAGAGAGATGAAAGACATAGAGAAAGAACAACTTAAATCAATAATCAAAATAAACAATTGCATTAACTCAATCTAACCTCAGAATCCATAATGGAGTTACAGCAGAATAGCCCTAGATGCTTAGCTCTCCATGAATGGAGTTGAATACAAGATGAAATAAGAGAGAGAAGTGGTGAATGAATGAATGAATGAAGTGAAGTCTCCTTTCTACCTCCCCTGGTCTCTTTATATAGGACTTGATTGGGCTTGGACTCTGAATATTTAGTTGGCAGAATCTTTTATCTTTTATCTTCCAAATAACTAAAAGATTTAGATAATTATAACATTATTTTGGAAGATATTTTCTGTTGATATTCCTAAATTAAATTAATTCAACAACTGAATTTTATCTTTTAGCTTTTCTGACTTTCCAAAATTGCACAAATGCCCTGAAATTTCCTCTATCTACACTTTAGCCCCTTCAGAATTCTCCAAATTTGCACCAGAACCCCTGTTGACCAGCTTTGACTAGAGAAAGGACGCGGCCAGTAATGCGCTGCCACGTGTCAGAACTTTTTCCCCCCAATTAGGGTTTTAGATTGGGGGAATACTCCTGCTCCAGCCGCGAAAGAGAGATCGCGTTGCTCACCACTATTTCGGCGCGATGCATGGTGGTTGTTGATTGGTTTTCTGTTTGCAGGTGCGGGGTTGGCGTGAGGTTTTCTGGGTCTACTGTTCGACGCTGGAGAAGATAACGGTGCGAGATGGTGGATCGAAGATGCGACTCGGTTCTCGCAAGATGTGTGTTGATGGTGGTGTTGATGGTTGCGACGACCATAGAGGTTCACGGTGAAGGTTGACGCGTGTTGATGGTGGCCTCGCGATGAAGGTCTTCACGATTCTGGGTTGCTCTGCGACGAAGGATAGCGACGTGGTGGCAGAAAGAACTCGCGTCTGAGTGTTGAAGTGGAGCCGGTGGCGCGGCGGAAAGGATTGTCATGGTACTACGGTGTGGTTGTTTGTTGCAGGTTGTGTCCTCTGCGTTGGTGGTCTGGCGACATGGAGGTCGCGCTTTGGTGTTGGCAGCGCGAAGAAGATGGATTGGCCCTGAGCATAGGTGCACGATTCTGGATGTGCGTGATGGAGCTCACCGCGTGGTTGCGGATGGTGCGGTGCTGAGCTTGGGTCAATGGAGGAGAGGCGCAATGAAGGTGGATGTTGCGGCGAGGTGGTTGATCGTGGCCACTGGCGGCGCAGTTTCAAGCTTGGCCTGTTTCAGAAATAAGAGTATATGTAGGGAAATTTAGGAGGTTCAAGGGTAAAGTCTGTCTGTTTGGCCCATTTGTATATTATTTTCCAAATAAAATCTGATTTTGGGCCTTGAATTGCCATTTGGACCAATAAAACTTATATTCTCAGCTGCATAAATAAACGTAAGAATTTTCAAGAATAATGTATGCAACTAAAAAGCACCTTTTAAGTCCCTTTTAATTCCCAAACCCAACAATTCCAATCATCACAAATTAACTTAAAATCAACCATTTAAGCACAATTATCCCATCAAAAATTTGAATTTTAAAACATAAATGTGGGCATAAATATGCACTCATCACTAAGGTCATCATCATTCATGTAGATGATGAAGTTTTAACGTTGAAAGGCCAAGATGAAGAGGTGACTTTTAATGTCTTTAATGAGATGCAGCCAATTCAAGAAAAGTAGGCTAATCCTAAAGCAACAGAAGAAGTTCTATCAGTGACTAGTCTACCTGATAAAGCTGCAGAATTGGTCAAGAGGAACCATAATTGTTTTTCTCCATTAGTGAAGGAAGAGGATAGAGATAAAGAAGGGCTAGTTCACCAAGACTCTGTGCTGGAGAGTAATGAACCCAAACCTGGCCAACCAGTGAAATCCAAGAACAGGTTATGGGTTATCAAGGATATTAAAGCAAAGGGAGTTCTTGAGATTGAAGCTCCTTATTCTAGGAGAGTAAAGTTGGTGACTAGGAATCTGCTAAGATTTTGTTGGTGTCATGAAAGGAAGAAGAATGCCAACATCAAAAATTCAAATTGAGCATGGTGGTTTTAAGCTAATGACGTTAAACAAGCACTTACTAGGAGGCAACCCAATTTCTAAACCTTTCTTTTTAGTTGATTTAATTGTGTGGTTTTGATTTGATTTTGCTTTGGGTGTTTGACTGTTTTTAGGTTATATGGTACTTCTCCCGGACTTTAGTGCATGTCACTTCATGAGTTCATCACTCGCATGTCTTGGCCTAGGGACCCAGCCCAAGCTAGTGGAGGATGTGGCACATCCGAGGCCGAAGCTATGATTCAGATGACAGCAGAGGATGAGGAGGATTCAGATGACAGCATCTCCTGATGGATGCTACTAGATTAGGATGTTTCTTTTTCTTTAATTTTATGCTTGTTTGAACTTGGTTTATTTTGTTTTTAATTTTAGTTTGAGTTATGTACTTGGTTAAATGGATAGTTTGCTGCAATGATTTGGTGTGAAGTGATAAATTGTTTGATGGTATTAGCTTGTGTTTGCTTTATTGACTTGTGATTCATGTTGAGATTATGATTGGTTTAGCTTTTAAGCACAGATGATGGTTGCTCATAGTTGTTTAAGAAAAATGCATGGTTTCAATTGTGATTAATGTGCTTGGCATGATGTTTATCCAATTTTGGAACCTTGAATTAACCTGTGAGAGGTTGGGCCCTAGAGTTTATTGTTGTTGAATGTTATTGCTTTGGAATCACAGTTGATTTTGCCGGACTTTCTCGATTTGAACTATTTGCTTGCTTGTTACAAATGATCAAGGCCATATGTTCTTATCCCTTGAAAATATATGCCAAAATTTTAACCCAAAAATTTTAAAATTTTAACCCAAAAAGTTTAAAATTTGTTTTATCTTTTGAACCTTAAGCTTAATGTGAAAAACCCTTGAAATCCTTGCCTTGAGTTGAGTAGAGTATGCATGTATGGTATAGGAGAATGGTTCAAGTTTGGGATTGTTGGAAAAAGTTTAAAGAAAAAGAAAAAGAGCATTGAGCAAAGCAAGAGAAGGAAGAAAGAAGAAGAGGAGGATGAGCTCAATGAATAAAAGTTGGGATTAAGTTAAGTGGTTTCTCAAGTGAAAAGTAGAAAGAGAGATTAATGTTAAATTATAAAGTAAATTTTTCATTCTCTTAACTCAAGGAACTTTATTGTCCGGAAAAACTAGTTTTCTTCTTAGCCCAGCCACAATACAAGCCTTGAAAAGTCATTGTGATCATAACTTGCTTGTAAATGTGTTTGATGTTTTTAAATGAAAGGCAAAGTTGATTTGTGTGACATTGTGATGGTAGAGTGAAAGAGACACCTCATTATACACCTTTGAGCTTGAGTGAAACACTTTCTTTGGTGAGGAATGGTTCCATGCACTATAGGATAACATTTTGCTTGGTTGTTGATCAGTCATAAGGCTTTTGTATCTGTTGTGTAATTTTAGTTATGTGAGCACCATAATTGAAGCTTGATTGGCTAAAACTTCATTATATCTTGACTGATCTTTCTATGATGAGTAGACATGAGTGATTTACTTGTCTTAGAAGAGAATGTTTGTTTTGGTGTGCTAGACCATTGTAGTATGGCTATGTATTTTTTGGGATAAGTTACATTTTTTCTTGAGGACAAGCAAAGTTTCAAGTTTGGGGTTGTGATAACGGTTGAATTTACCATTATTTGTGATGCAATTTTGATAATAAATCAACTCTATTTGACGTTGAAACTTGCTTAAACTCTTGTTTTAGTTGAATTTGGTAAATAAGTAAAAAGAGGTTATACTTAATAAATTTTATCACTAATTCCCTCAATTTTGTAGGTTATTGGTATGTTTTGGAAGAGGAGTAAAGTATCAAGGAGTTGAAACCCATGAAGGACTGTAGAAGCACCAGAATAGAAGGCTGCAGAAGGCTCAAGGATGCCTAGTTGCCCTTTTCTGGGGCCCTGGGCTCTAGTGGTCACGCAACCACGCCTGGTTGCCCTTTTTCATGGGCGCTGAGGGCCAAGACGCCTTCTTCAGGGGCGCTGAGGGCCAAGGATCTCGTAAGCACGCCTAGGCGTCGCCTCCATGGGCGCTAAGTGCCAGTCAGCTACACCGTAGGACGCCTGGTTGCCTCAGTCAGGGCTTTGAGGGACAGTCTCTTTACAGTTGCGCCTGCTTGCCCCACTTAGGGCGCTAAGCGCCAGCGACGTTGGCCCATGATCCAAATTTGATCTATTTAAAGGTTTCTACACATTAGGGTTGGTATCTTTCTGCGGATGAAGCACAAAAAGACTATTTTCGACCCTTTTGAGGCAGATTGGGATGCGTGAGCTTTCCTTCTAACCTTCTAGGGTTTCCATTCATTCATTCTTCCGTTGTACACCAAGGTTCTCCATGATAATGGAGAACTAAACTCATTTGTTGTTGGGGATGATGTAACCTCTAAAGTTTCATGTATTTGAACATGTTTTAAATATTTTATGCTTCTTTCATTGAATGTTAGTGATTTTTTCCTATTCTTAATGATTGTCTTCTTTTGGCCATTCATGACCTGATGTTTGATTTGTTTAAGTATTGGGAAATATCTTATGAATAATGATCTAGAGGATTTCACCCAAAGGGAATGGGGTAAGCTACCGATAAAACAATCATAACAACAAGATACATACATACTGATTATATTAACCATAATCAAACACACAAAAGGATACATACCTTCTTATTATACCAACCATAATCAAACACACAACAATATACATACCTTCTGATTATATCAACCATAATCAAACACTTCATACATAGTAGTAATAACAATATGATTCCTAATCCTCTAACATAAACAATTCAATCATACTGAATTACTCGAACCTCAATCCTCAATCCTTGAACTTCGATCATCGATTCTTGATCTCTAACCCTTGATGTCATCACTAACATCTCACACATAGACCCTCGGTCTATCCACTCATTAGCACCCATGCTAACTACTTACTTTAACCATTATAGTAACACCACTACCAACATAACATAACCTAGAGCATTTCAAGTACCATGATCATCATCATAGATACGCCACTATCATGATTATCCTAGTCATGACCAATACCATGAGCATCTCCGTAACATAATACCATAGTGCAAAGAGTCCATCTCACTCTTGTACCCTACCTCACCGACTGTAGCCGCTCCTAGAGCCCACATATAGCCTCCCCTACAAGACATTTGTAGCCTCCCCTACAGATCATCTTCTTCCAATGCACATAAAGCAAAAACAAGTACTTATCCATAGATAGAACCAGGATTTACGAGGTACAACAAGTGGACTTATCCTCCACTCTCATGCTCATCAATTACATACTCAGGTACATCCTAACACTCACTCATATGCTCCACTCTCAACTAAGGTTCAAACTAACCCTAACCATAACCACTAACCTCAATCTCTGATTATCCTCATATTCCACAGCTCCTCAGGCTTGGTTCATGTTCATTCTTCATCAACTTCGCCATTTTTCACCAAAATGCATTGTGATAATCGATTATCACTTAAAATAATTGATTATTATCCCAAATAATCAATTATTCACGAAACCACACTCAAAACCAACACACGGATAATCGATTATAACTAATGATAATCGATTATTGTCGAATCAAAACACATTCTGAACATGATTCCAGCATTCAAACATACATACATCAACCCTTGATCACGTGGAAACATAGTTAACACATCATACATGCATTCAAGCATCTCATACCCATGTAAACATTCTCAAACACATATAATACATCAGTTGAATCATCTAGATCCAATCATTGACATGCTATACCCCTAATAATAGGGTGCAAAATAGTCTTCGATAAAAGCACCAAATAGGGTTTTCAATCAACCAAACTAACTAAGCAAAATACTTACAAATAAGAACCAAGAAGATGAAAATTCTCCAAAACAGAGCTACTGATGCGAGGTCGCTTTCTCCCAAACTAGACCTCTGATTGACGATTTGAACGGTTAGAATAAAGAACCATACGTCTGGAACCTACTATCCAAAAATCAGTCTGATCCAACCGTGAACGACTTTACAACGATGAAAATACTAGTGCATGTTTTATGAAATGCTCCAAACAGAGCTTCTGATGCGAGACTGTTTTCTTCCAAACTAGACCTCTGATTGACGATCTGAACGGTCATAATGAAGAACCACATGTCTAGAACCCTTTATCCAAAAATCAGCTCGGCCCAACGGTGAACGACTTCACAACGACAAAAACACCAGTGCAGGTTTTATGTTATGCGGGATTGACTTCTTCTCTTCCTTAATCTCTCACTTGGCTTTTCCCTCTCTTCAAATGACTCTAATGTGCCCTATTAATGTGACTCATCTCCACTAAAATAAAGTGAGACCTAATGATCCACATTATTTGGCCT
The DNA here is from genome assembly GCF_018835915.1 of Vigna umbellata. The sequence goes on from NW_025903977.1 coordinate 37,773, forward strand.
ATTCTCCACATAGTAAGGGAACCCAATAATCCAACATTTGTAACATATATTTGCATGGAAACCTCCCAACATCAAACCCTCTATTGGGATAACCCAACAAAACATACATAATACATTCATAGAGAAAACTCATCACAAATATGCTCATGCATACACAAACTTTTACCCAATAATAATCATAGATAATCATAATCATAATTATGCACACATGCATCAAAACGAGAATTAACCAATCAAGATAATCAATAATTCATGGCATACAACAACAAACAAACAAAGGTAAGTTTCCTCATATCTTGGTCAATCTAAGACTTTATCTACAACTTTAAAACACCATCAATCTTCCTTTACACTAAGAGTTTCCCGTTGTTCTCTCTTCTTCTCCCAAAACATCAATCTCCTTTCTTCATCTGTTTTCTCTCTTTGATTTAGAATTTCTAGGGTTTCTAAAACACAAAACCACCTCTTTCTCTATATCTTAATATTTATGAATTCATCCAACTCTATCTCTGATATTTTCTCACTTATAATAATACATTTTATTCTAATTTATTATAATGATCTATCAATAATATATATTATTATTATTTAGCCTCTAATAATAATAATATCTCTTTTAAAGATCGAAACCCGTCAAAATTATATCTCTTATTTTCTTTCAACTACTTTATTTATAAGATTTCATTTTTCCGGATCTTTCATTAAATATAAAACCATGCTTTTTTATATTATATTTCTAATATCATTCTGTTTCTTTAATCATATAATAATTTTATTAATTTTTGTTCGATCCCAATTTAATATCAACTGAAAACCTTGATGCAATTTCGTCGATCGTTTCCATTTTTAAAAAGTTGCTACGAACCTCACTTCAATTAGCTGTCATATAATCCAAAAACATTATCATTCCCTATTCTTGAACCAAATTTAAATGTTGATTATTCCCTGACGGTAACCATTGCTTTATGTACTGGAAAATAACTACCTTTGTTTTGTTGAAAACCTAACAAGATAGGTATTTCTTTTTCAACTAGTTCTCTTTTTAAGCTTACACAAAATGTTCACTGCATAGTTTCCTCTATGTCATTAAGTCTCTGTTTTGTGCATAACCCTTCTTCCGGCGGTGAACTTTGTTCTTTTCATTTAATGCAATTTGTAAGTTAATATCTAAATTAATAATATAAAACTGACTCCTAAAATGATGTATACTTCTCATGTATTATGATTTAGTCATAAAATGATGTTTACTTCTCATATATTATGATTTAGTCATTGATATAAGATCTTCGAATTTTATTCCGAAAAATGAGCATTTTAATAATGAATTACGAATTAAAATTTATTTATATTAATAGTCGGATCTCCGTCCCCAATATAATGTTTTGTACATAATCTTCTTTCCGGCAGTTATCAGTCATTGCTAGAAGCTGATGAGTATTGACCAATGAACAAAAGACCTAAAAGACTACAAGGACGTCATAAACCAATGACAAGGCAAGTAGAGAGAAAGTAAATGAACCCAAATTGGTCAACTATTTAATTCAACTATTGATGGACTGATTTATAAGACAAGACGCATTTTTTATTTTTACTTTGAATTTTTGTATTTATTCCAATTATGTTCTGGGTCAGTTTTTTTTTTTTTAAGGTTTTATAGGCTTCCTAAGAAATTATAGTGGTTTGTGAGGTTTATTGTAATGGATAATTAAATTTTAGTAGAAATTATTTTCAAGTGAATATTTAATTCCCGATGGGATTAGGCGATAAAATCCAAGTTTACTATACTTTCTCTCACAACAAACTTTGTACATTGTGAGAGAACTCGGATGATGGAATTTATCTTTCAATTGTAAGAAAATTAGTTTCACTTAATTCTTATTATTTTTTACTAATCCTCAACTTTTCAAAATTAAGGGTTGGGTCCTTGTTTCTTTCGTTTCTTATCCTCAATCCACTTTTCCCTTTTGTTTCGAATTTTTCGTTAAAGTTTGAGATTCTGAATTTGATATTCACTTAAGGGATCATATTCTTGTACTCAAATACCACACACAAACATTTATCAACTACCATGTTCTGTGCCACTCTGGACTGAAATGTTGATACCACAGTCAGTGGACAGAGAACTCTTTCAAGATCTGGATACAAGAAAGATACCGCAGTTGAAGTATAACCTCAACAAATTGTTAAAAGGTCTTGATTTGGGTCAGACACTGTGCACTTAAGGCCCAGTCAACCTTTGGCCCATCAGACTGAAAGCTTAAGCTGAAAGATTGTATGCGTGGCATTTGTGCAACGTGAGGAGAACACGGAGAGAGAAATGTCGGAAGCTTTCTCTGGTGGAAGGAAGCGAGTGAGGCGAACCTTGGAGGCCGGAGGAGCTCCGATACAGCGGCGGAGACTCACGGTGCAGAAGACAAAAATGCAGATCTTGAAACGGTGAGTAAGAAAAACTTCTTCTTTTATTATTTGAGTATATATTCAAAGTACATAGATGTTTTGTTCTCATCAAACGGGAAAGGGGAAAGGGACTCAGTATATATAGAGTCCTAGAAAGGGAAAAAGGGAAAGAAAAACAACCGCAATTAATTACAAAACAGACAATAACTGTTTTGGTCAAAAACAGTTAAGAGAATCGAAAGATTCTCAATAAAAGGAAAGAAAAAATTATGCTAGATAAGAAGTTCTTGTAAACCGTTTGGTTCTTTTATTTTTTCCTAAAGACTAACAAACGACATTTTAAGAATGGTAATAATTTAAAAACAGTACGATTCAATTATTTTGAAATTAAAAAGTTTTTAATATAAATAAATTTATTATATATTTTAAAATATTATTTTTCTATAAATCACTTTTATAGAGTTCTTCAATTTCTTTCTAAGAGTTTCACGGCTTGTTCATATGTTTGAAAATCAAAAGTCACTTGATTCTTGAGAGAGGATCTTAAAGTTTATCCTATCAAATAGAGTAAATTGATTTATGTTCCTTTCTTTAGTTAATTTCACTTTTTCCTTTTACATGTGTCTGTATATTTGTTTTTTCTACAAAAATGTTATATGATTGTTTTTGATACATTAACTTACCCTTCTTACCTGTCTATTTGTGTGTTTTGTGTTTTCTTTTGTAATTATCACCTGAATAATGACCAAAAGATATATCTATGTGGATCGTATGCTAGATGATGTAACAAAAATTTAAAATAAAATGTGAGTTTCTTTCTCAGTTAGATTTTCTATAAAATTATAGTATTACATTTTTACTTTAAGTGTGATTGAACTTTTAATGGTATAGAATCTTTTTATATATATATATATATATATATATATTCTTGAGTAATGTGTTCTTTTAATGTAAAAATCTCTTTTAATAGTTAAGTACTATTAAAATCAAATGTTACAATTTTCATACATACACCTTTATTCCATTTTGTGCCTCTTGAAAACACTAGTTCCGACTACAAAGTTTGAAATTTTAGTTGTTTGGTTTGTGCCGTTCAGTCTTTCAATTTTGTCTTTCGTTTTCATTGAATTTTTTCTGCCACTTTCATTTCCTTTTAGCTTTTATTACTTCTCTAAAATTGATTGATTTTGTTTGAGTTTTATTTTCTTTGGATTTTTAAGTTGAGCTCGAAATTCACTGCATTTTTTCCATTGAACAACTTGACTTTAATTATGTAGGTTTCACTAAAGAACTAAAGAGAAACAAGAATGGTAAAGGACAAGAGCACCACACATTACAGATAACGAGGTCCTATAGTTTTCACTTTTGTTTCTTTACTTGAATCATGGAAGGTACTGGAGAATTGATATTGATAATGGAGAATTGAGGTTAACAATGAAGATGGGGTTAAAAGGGAGTACATCTTTCGAACTGAATGCTTGATTCTACAGAACGTGTTCTTTGCCTATTGATGGGGACAGTTGTATTAATGTGCCTAGTGCTAGGTTGGTTAGCAAGTGAGACCTGAAGAACCATCCCACACCTTAAACCTATCATTTGAGTCACATTGGTTAATTTTACAATTGGAAAATGTAAAGATGAGTTGTTGTGTCCCATGGAAGTTGGTCATATGTTGCTTGGTAAACCTTGGCAAGTTGAAACAAATGTGAATTATCTATCATGTGAAGTTCAATAAATTCTCTTAAATTATCATATGACCAAACTTTATTCACTTTCCCTTGAAGAAGCAAGAGCTAAGAAAATTGCATTGAAAGAGAATATAGGAAGAGAAAGTAGTTGAATAAAAAAATATGAATGGAGACAAAAAGAAATGGAAAAAAATGAGATTAAAAGACTGACTTGAGAGAAAGCGAAATGAGTCGGAAAAAAGGTACAAAAGAGAGGGCAAGGAAAAATGAAGAAAAATGTGAGTGCTTTTGTGATTACGATACAAATTTGTTTGATTTTATATCTAATTATTTGATTACATGAGAAATTGGAGACGAGCTGTCAAATGAGGAATGTACATCTCTAATCCCTACTTTCAAGTTGAACAATGAATTCATTTCTACTTTTAGATTTTCTTGTGCACCTAACCATATAACTTCCTTTATTTTGATTCCAAGAAAGAATTATATGTAGTACGAAGCCCTAGAGACTCGAAAATAACACTTATCATTGTTCAATCCTCTTTAAATTTGTGGACAAAATCACTTAAAGAAGGAGGGAACGATGGAGATCAACCAAGGAAAAGGGACGATATAGCACTACAAGTAGATCAATGACAGGAAAACGCTGGAAAGGTAAATGAAGCCCAAATTGAGCCAAATTCACACATAGAATAATTTATTCAACTTGTGGAATAAATATTATGGATAGGCTGAATAAAAGACCAGGCTCGTTTTCTAATTTTTCCTTTGAAATTTTCTAGTTATTCCAATGCAATAATTTCAGATGATTCCAGATACGTTGAGTCTGGTTTTTATGTTTTATAGGTTTTGAAAGCCATTAATTGATTAGGGAGGTTTTATCCAGTGAATAATTCATTCTTAATGTTTATACGACACAAAGTCAGTGAACAGGGAACTGGACTGATACCACGAACCGCTCCAAACGAAGTAGTAACAGAGTAACATTGACACCAGAACATTAGACAATCTACTCCCATTACAAACCTAACCTATATATAGTTGCATTCTATTACGACACAATAGACCATTAAATAGAGAGATGAAAAATTGTTAAAATAGAAATATAGCCAGGAACTGCAAAATAATGCAAGAATATCAAGGGAAAAAATCCTGCCAGCACCACCATGGTTGTATGGAACCTTTATTCAAAATAGAGGAATAAAAAAATCGCAAACCAGTATGTTAAAAGCGGAAATTATAACAAATTCATCCTTTTCCACCAATAATGCTAGAGGCAAGGTCAGCAACACTGCATTAATAGAGAATACAAAATATGATTACATAACACAATGGTAGGTAGAACGGACCTAATCAACTATCAAAAGACTATAATAGAAAAAATTCACAAAAAAGAGCAGTAAATTTAAAGGGACAACAAAAGTGTTTTTCCTACAGGATAATGTCTAAATCTACATCATATCTAATGATGAACCATTTAAATCTAAACTTTCTTAATGGGATAGTCTTTTTGTTTTAAGTTCCAATAGTGTTTTTCCTACAGGATAATGTCTAAATCTACAACACATCTAATGATGAACCATTTAAATCTAAACTTTCTTAATGGGACGTATAGTGTTTTTGTTTTAAGTTCCAATTATCCTCTATCTCCAATATTGCACTACCCTTCATCTAATTCAATCTGTTTATTAGGGTATTTACAAGTCTTCTCTACACAAAGCCCTACTACCCAAGGTAAGATTTACCACCTTTTAAACAATAAATGGTACTCCAAATCTGTTAGGAATCAAGAATTGAAAAGAGAGAAAAAAAAGGTTTAATTGAATAGAATGAAAAGAACAATAAATAGGCATAAGTGTTTGAAATAATCGAATATACATGTATAATAATATGTTAAAACAGAGAAAAGAGTATAATAGATTATGCTGATAATATAACCGATTAAACTGCTTCATTAACGTTTTAATTTTCATATAGTAACATACTTTCTAAGTTTTGTATATAGGGTCTCTCAAGAACGATTCTTAGAGGATTTCATGCTTCATTGGTGATCATACATTCAAAGATTCATTCAAGATCAAGTGGACTTCATTGTTGTTGATATATCTGCACTTGAAGAGTGTGTTTCTGATTAGTGTATCCACTAGTAAAAAAAGGGGATTTGAAAGCGCCACATACGCATCGGTTTAAGCACACCCGAAGCGTATAAAAACGCGGTGGCAGAACCATAAATAAAGCTACCCTATATGTCTCGGTTGCTCCAAACCCGATGCCTAAAGCGCGATACTAACTCGGTTCTAAGCAGAATCGAGGCATATGTCTCTGCCTCAGACCTGCCACCACCTGCCACGCGCTACTAACTCGGTTCTAACGCGAACCGAGGCGTAAAGCTCACCTTACTAACTCAGTTGAATCTAAACCGAGGCCTAAACATACCTTCCAACTCAGTTTTGAGAAGAGCCGAGGCATATCTCTTGCTTCAGACCTACCGCCAGACCTGTCCCCACCTGCCAGACAAGACTTGCGAAGCTACTAACTCGGTTCTGATGAGAACCGAGGCAGTAAGGTGCTTCAGACCTGCTCCACTACAAAAACCTCTGCCAACCTCTGACGTTTCAGACGTTTCAGCTGCTGGTTATGCACCGGTTGATTCTAAACCGAGGTGGTAAGGTTGTTATGCCTCGGTTAAGTGACGAACCGAGGCAGTAAGGTGTTTAAATTTCTTCCGCGAACAGAACCGCCTTCGTTCATCTTCTTCTCAGCGCGCCGCTACAGAAACGAAACGTTGCAATCTCCGTTTGCTTCCATCGCGTTTGCTCCCACGGTCAGTGACCTCGTTTATCGTCGTCGTCTCCTCCTCTCCGTGTGATCACCACCGTTTATCGTCGTCGTCTCCTCCTTTCCGGTGACCTCTCGCGTGTGCTTTGGTGTTTCCTCCGCTTTGCTTCCATCTCCGCCGCGTCTCAGTTTTGGTGGTGTTGCGTCTGCCTCTGCTTCCATCTCCGTCGTCGGTGCTTCCATTTCAGTCGCGGCTTTCATTCTCGCCAACTTGCTGCTACGCTCCCAGGTAATTGATCCTAAAACTTTCTCCATCTTCATTGCTTGTGTAATTTGTTGTATTGATATAGAAAATTTGGCATGAAAAACAGTACGTAATTAACCAAATTAATTCATTGCTTGTTTTAAAGTGATCAAAACTAAGGAAAAAATAGAAAATTGCGGAAGAAAAATGAAGCCTCACTGAATTATTACTGAATTATTTGTATACATTATGTTAATTCTCTTGTTTTGTCTTTTATTACAACATTAAGATAAATATGAATTAAGAAAAATAGTGAGTAAGTGGTGACGGATAAGGAAGAATTAAGGATCAAAAGCAATGAATGTTTCACGTGTGGTATGAGATAAATATGAGGGTTATTTTAATGTGTAGATTATTATTGTTAGTGTAGAAAAGTTTATTATTGATAAACTTGATTTAATAGGGATATATATTCTTAAAATCTTATGATATGCTTGAATATACTGTTTGTTATTGTGAATTAGCCTTAGTTTCCCGTTTAAGATTCAATACAAAAATTATTTACTATCTCCATATTTTTTTAACAAACGTACTTTTTAGAAATGAAAATAGAGGAGATGGTAATAATAATTTACAAGCATTGAATCTTGAATTGTCCGGTTGGACAGTTTAAGAAGAGTAATAACTTTTTCATAGTTTATTATAACATATCAATTTTAATATACATATCTTAAATTTCACGAAAATTTGTCGTTGTGTTTTGTATTGATCAATAATAATATGTAGTAGATATTAGGATATAGTAAGCTCTAAGTTTATGTTTCTAAGTTGTTTTATGTTTTTCTACATTATTATAAGTTTAACATGTACATTGCATTGATTTATGCTTGAAACTTGATTTATGATTACATTGGATTGATTTATGTTTCTAAGAAGTTGATTTATGATTCCATTCAATATATTTATGTTTTAATATAATTTTAATTTAACATATACGTTTATGCATTATTCTGGACTGTTCTGGTTATAAAAATATATGCAGGTTTGTTTCTGTGGTTGGGAATGTTGCAGAAACAGACATCATTTTAAAAAAAAACGTACTTATATGCCTCGGTTCAGGTCAAAACCGAAGTCGAAAGACCACTTACGGCCTCGGTTATGGTCAAACCCGAAGCAGAATGTGTTGCGGATGAGAACAAAAAAAAAACGAGTCTACTGCCTCGGTTGTAGCCTGAACCGAGGCATAAAGTCCTACGAAAAAAAAATTAAAAAAACCAAAAACTTTACTGCTTCGATTAGGGCTGAAGCGAGGCCAAATCCTCTCTTTTTGACCAAAAGTATTAGACTTTTTACCTCGCCTGAATATGTCTCGGTTCAGAAACCGCTGCCTATAGACAAAAATAATCGTTGTTGTTTCCCCTGACTGTACTAGTGATCATTGTATCTACTTTGTGTAGCACCTGTGCGAGTAGGTCAGGTTTGAGATTGAAAGTCATCTCTTGTAGTTGGTGAGAGTGAGTGTTTTCCTCTCCTTTGTGTTGTAATCTAATTTGAGGGTGGTGAGGATATCAATTGAGAGTTTTCATTGTATTCTCAACTCAAATTTGATTTAGTGGATTTCCCTTACTAAGGTTGTTGAAGGAAGACTGAATGTAGGTTTGTGATTGATCGAACCAATATAAATTGTTGTGTTGTGATTTTCTCTCATTCTTCTTTATTTAGTTGATTCATATCTTTGATTATTGATTCCTCTCATTGTGTATACTAGAGTGATGAATTCAAAAATTTAAAGTCGAAACAATTATGGATAAGTCATTCCTAATGCACTGTTGGGAGTTTATTCGGATGGAGTAATTCACTAAACACATGTGAATTTCAAGCTACGTAATTTGAAATGCATTTATAAATTTGGTATTATATTCAGAATAGTTAAATATGATATTGCAACAAGTCTGTTACAGAGAAAATAATGGATGAACGTTACTTTTTAAACGTTATTTCTCTCACATGGTTAAATCAAAACCGCAAGACTCGATCAGGTTTCATCAAATCCGCAAGCTTTCGCAAGTCACGAGATTCATCCATGGTGGGTTGTGGTTTTGATTCTTTTCCATCTCTATAAATAGAGGTTTGTGTTCACCTTCAAAACATACAATTTTATCTCATTCACTTTTTTCTCTAATTTTCTACATTCTCACTTTTCTTTCTTGTAATATCTTAGTTTTATTTTTCTTACTCTTTTTAGAATTCCTTTCTAGTTTTGATATCCTCAAAAATTTTCGGGAAGTTCCTGTTATACTCTAAAGGGTTTGTGCAACACACCGCAGATAAATCTTTAAGGATAGTGGATCTACACACATCAAGAAATCTTTGTTTGTGGTTTTTTATTATTTTTGTCAGCATTTTGCAACAATCTTAAGGACTTATCACTGACATCAACACTTAATTCTGGAGAATCAGAACATTCACTAGTACAAAATGGGCGTACAACGTCTAACGATCAACGACACCCAAAGGTAACAATGACTGGTGACAATATTGTAAATAAAATCACACAATTGACGTCAGTTGGTTAGAGGAATAAACGTTAATTGCCTTTTTTAAGTCTGTTGGTAGAAGAACAAATTTCTTTTAGTGTTCAAATTCATAAAAAATTAAGTAGGAAGATATTTTAAGAGATCAATTAGACATCTGATGGTCAGAGGAACAAACGCTAATTTCCTTTTTGAAGTGTGTTAGTGAAAGAACAGACGTCTTTTAGTGTTAAAATTCATAAAAAAATTTGAGCCCGAAGATATTTTAAGTGATCCATTAGACGTTTGTTGGTTAGAGAAGCAAACATTAATTGCCTTTTTGAAGTCTGTTGGTCAGAGAACAGACGTCTATTGGTATTCAAATTCAAAAAAATTTGAGCGCGAAGATATTTTAAGTGATGTATTAGACGTCTCTTGGTAAGAGGAACATACGTTAATTGTCTTTTTGAAGTCTATTGGTCAAAGGAACAAATGTTAATTTGAGCATGAAGATATTTTAAGAGGGCGAGAAAGAACACTTGCTTCACTATTTTTTTGTGCACTTTATTAATTGCAGGTCGAACGTCTCTAGGGAAGCTTTCGGCAACCACTAAAGGTAATGTTTCTTCCACTTAACACAAATTTCTATTGATTAATAACTTTATGTATGATTTCCTTTCATTTTAACCAATTAGTTTTGTGCATATACACTATTTGGAGCACCGTTGAGTTTCTTCAGCGACCTCCAAAGGTAATGTTTCTTCCACTTAACACAAATGTCTATTGATTGATGACCTTATGTATGATTTCCTTTCATTTTAACCGATTAGTTTCGTGCATAGACCCCATTTTTTATTTTTTATGTGTATTGGTTATTGCATTTTCATTGGTTGTTGCACTTTTCGTTGGTTGTTACTACTTCAAAAATTCTGGAAATTTGTGTGGTGTATTCTTGTGTTGTCTATTGATTTTTCATGATTTCAGTGGAAGAAAATATTGACAAAAAGTTAAAAAAAAACCCATAAATTGACGTCTATGTTTCTTACAACAGACATTTATTAGGTCTGTTATAAATGAAACAGACGTTAATTCACATCGGACATAGAACAATATCCGACGTCAATTTGCTCTATGTTCGACATTATTGTTCTATGTCCAACGTCAATTAATGTCAAATTTTTAAAATTTGACGTCAATTTAATGTCTTTCGATATGACGCCTGTCTCAAATTCGATGTGATAGGCCGAAAAACACCAACGTTATACGGTATTTTTGTACTAGTGATTGTTTTTGGAACTCAGACGATATTCGCAAAACCTTTCCCAGATGTATCAAAAATCAAGGACTTCACACACACACACACACACACACACACACAACACACACCGTCTGAAAGAAAGTATCTCTCTTTTAAATCATCTTATAGACCATATGAGTAAAACAAGCTAGTGTCTCATGAAAACAAAAGTTTATCCCTTGTATAACACCAAGGTTAAAAGAAGTTCTTATTCAATAAAGTGTTATATCAAGCCAAGCTTTTGAAAAGAAAACATCGTCTAATGAATGACTTCTAAACATTATAGCTTATTAAAAAGAATCTTATACCATTTGATGATGATACAGTTGTATGTCTTACCACACGACACATTTATGAATGAAATGACAAATGATAGAATGTCTTGAACACGCAACACTATCTAACGCTAATCAACGTTCAAAATATTTAATGCTTGTACGATAAAGAACTACAATGTTTGTATACTTTGTTTCTTGATATTTGTGCAGATCAATAAAGCATAAAGATATTATCAGAACCACTACACCCAAGAAAAAGACGTTGTGAGAGAAAAAGAACATTCTAGGAATGTTTCCCTTGAAGCGCTCTACTTTGTCACATCATACAAGCTAAGTTTCACTTAAGGCTATGGGAACAAGATCTAAACCCTACAAAGTAGACTGAAGTCTGACTTCACATCTAAAGGCTACTTCTTTTCTTGAAATCAACTTCTCTGTCTAATGTCATCATTCAAGAAAAGTTATATATATAGAAGAAAGCTTGAAAAGAAGAAGATGATGATAACGCAAGAAAGATAACACAAGAAGAATAACAACTTAAAAGGGATTATATAAAAAAAAAAAAATTCAAGCTTGTTGTGCTCATATATTGTTTCAACCTGAATATCCAAGAGACAAATCTTAGCAAAATACAGAACACCTCATATTGTTTATATCCTATCCTTAAAAGTTATCATCTATACCTTTGTCCTTAGCACTATTTGTGTTGTAAATTATGAAGAGAATTAAAACACTTATCTAGACTTNATACATATCTTAAATTTCACGAAAATTTGTCGTTGTGTTTTGTATTGATCAATAATAATATGTAGTAGATATTAGGATATAGTAAGCTCTAAGTTTATGTTTCTAAGTTGTTTTATGTTTTTCTACATTATTATAAGTTTAACATGTACATTGCATTGATTTATGCTTGAAACTTGATTTATGATTACATTGGATTGATTTATGTTTCTAAGAAGTTGATTTATGATTCCATTCAATATATTTATGTTTTAATATAATTTTAATTTAACATATACGTTTATGCATTATTCTGGACTGTTCTGGTTATAAAAATATATGCAGGTTTGTTTCTGTGGTTGGGAATGTTGCAGAAACAGACATCATTTTAAAAAAAAACGTACTTATATGCCTCGGTTCAGGTCAAAACCGAAGTCGAAAGACCACTTACGGCCTCGGTTATGGTCAAACCCGAAGCAGAATGTGTTGCGGATGAGAACAAAAAAAAAACGAGTCTACTGCCTCGGTTGTAGCCTGAACCGAGGCATAAAGTCCTACGAAAAAAAAATTAAAAAAACCAAAAACTTTACTGCTTCGATTAGGGCTGAAGCGAGGCCAAATCCTCTCTTTTTGACCAAAAGTATTAGACTTTTTACCTCGCCTGAATATGTCTCGGTTCAGAAACCGCTGCCTATAGACAAAAATAATCGTTGTTGTTTCCCCTGACTGTACTAGTGATCATTGTATCTACTTTGTGTAGCACCTGTGCGAGTAGGTCAGGTTTGAGATTGAAAGTCATCTCTTGTAGTTGGTGAGAGTGAGTGTTTTCCTCTCCTTTGTGTTGTAATCTAATTTGAGGGTGGTGAGGATATCAATTGAGAGTTTTCATTGTATTCTCAACTCAAATTTGATTTAGTGGATTTCCCTTACTAAGGTTGTTGAAGGAAGACTGAATGTAGGTTTGTGATTGATCGAACCAATATAAATTGTTGTGTTGTGATTTTCTCTCATTCTTCTTTATTTAGTTGATTCATATCTTTGATTATTGATTCCTCTCATTGTGTATACTAGAGTGATGAATTCAAAAATTTAAAGTCGAAACAATTATGGATAAGTCATTCCTAATGCACTGTTGGGAGTTTATTCGGATGGAGTAATTCACTAAACACATGTGAATTTCAAGCTACGTAATTTGAAATGCATTTATAAATTTGGTATTATATTCAGAATAGTTAAATATGATATTGCAACAAGTCTGTTACAGAGAAAATAATGGATGAACGTTACTTTTTAAACGTTATTTCTCTCACATGGTTAAATCAAAACCGCAAGACTCGATCAGGTTTCATCAAATCCGCAAGCTTTCGCAAGTCACGAGATTCATCCATGGTGGGTTGTGGTTTTGATTCTTTTCCATCTCTATAAATAGAGGTTTGTGTTCACCTTCAAAACATACAATTTTATCTCATTCACTTTTTTCTCTAATTTTCTACATTCTCACTTTTCTTTCTTGTAATATCTTAGTTTTATTTTTCTTACTCTTTTTAGAATTCCTTTCTAGTTTTGATATCCTCAAAAATTTTCGGGAAGTTCCTGTTATACTCTAAAGGGTTTGTGCAACACACCGCAGATAAATCTTTAAGGATAGTGGATCTACACACATCAAGAAATCTTTGTTTGTGGTTTTTTATTATTTTTGTCAGCATTTTGCAACAATCTTAAGGACTTATCACTGACATCAACACTTAATTCTGGAGAATCAGAACATTCACTAGTACAAAATGGGCGTACAACGTCTAACGATCAACGACACCCAAAGGTAACAATGACTGGTGACAATATTGTAAATAAAATCACACAATTGACGTCAGTTGGTTAGAGGAATAAACGTTAATTGCCTTTTTTAAGTCTGTTGGTAGAAGAACAAATTTCTTTTAGTGTTCAAATTCATAAAAAATTAAGTAGGAAGATATTTTAAGAGATCAATTAGACATCTGATGGTCAGAGGAACAAACGCTAATTTCCTTTTTGAAGTGTGTTAGTGAAAGAACAGACGTCTTTTAGTGTTAAAATTCATAAAAAAATTTGAGCCCGAAGATATTTTAAGTGATCCATTAGACGTTTGTTGGTTAGAGAAGCAAACATTAATTGCCTTTTTGAAGTCTGTTGGTCAGAGAACAGACGTCTATTGGTATTCAAATTCAAAAAAATTTGAGCGCGAAGATATTTTAAGTGATGTATTAGACGTCTCTTGGTAAGAGGAACATACGTTAATTGTCTTTTTGAAGTCTATTGGTCAAAGGAACAAATGTTAATTTGAGCATGAAGATATTTTAAGAGGGCGAGAAAGAACACTTGCTTCACTATTTTTTTGTGCACTTTATTAATTGCAGGTCGAACGTCTCTAGGGAAGCTTTCGGCAACCACTAAAGGTAATGTTTCTTCCACTTAACACAAATTTCTATTGATTAATAACTTTATGTATGATTTCCTTTCATTTTAACCAATTAGTTTTGTGCATATACACTATTTGGAGCACCGTTGAGTTTCTTCAGCGACCTCCAAAGGTAATGTTTCTTCCACTTAACACAAATGTCTATTGATTGATGACCTTATGTATGATTTCCTTTCATTTTAACCGATTAGTTTCGTGCATAGACCCCATTTTTTATTTTTTATGTGTATTGGTTATTGCATTTTCATTGGTTGTTGCACTTTTCGTTGGTTGTTACTACTTCAAAAATTCTGGAAATTTGTGTGGTGTATTCTTGTGTTGTCTATTGATTTTTCATGATTTCAGTGGAAGAAAATATTGACAAAAAGTTAAAAAAAAACCCATAAATTGACGTCTATGTTTCTTACAACAGACATTTATTAGGTCTGTTATAAATGAAACAGACGTTAATTCACATCGGACATAGAACAATATCCGACGTCAATTTGCTCTATGTTCGACATTATTGTTCTATGTCCAACGTCAATTAATGTCAAATTTTTAAAATTTGACGTCAATTTAATGTCTTTCGATATGACGCCTGTCTCAAATTCGATGTGATAGGCCGAAAAACACCAACGTTATACGGTATTTTTGTACTAGTGATTGTTTTTGGAACTCAGACGATATTCGCAAAACCTTTCCCAGATGTATCAAAAATCAAGGACTTCACACACACACACACACACACACACACACAACACACACCGTCTGAAAGAAAGTATCTCTCTTTTAAATCATCTTATAGACCATATGAGTAAAACAAGCTAGTGTCTCATGAAAACAAAAGTTTATCCCTTGTATAACACCAAGGTTAAAAGAAGTTCTTATTCAATAAAGTGTTATATCAAGCCAAGCTTTTGAAAAGAAAACATCGTCTAATGAATGACTTCTAAACATTATAGCTTATTAAAAAGAATCTTATACCATTTGATGATGATACAGTTGTATGTCTTACCACACGACACATTTATGAATGAAATGACAAATGATAGAATGTCTTGAACACGCAACACTATCTAACGCTAATCAACGTTCAAAATATTTAATGCTTGTACGATAAAGAACTACAATGTTTGTATACTTTGTTTCTTGATATTTGTGCAGATCAATAAAGCATAAAGATATTATCAGAACCACTACACCCAAGAAAAAGACGTTGTGAGAGAAAAAGAACATTCTAGGAATGTTTCCCTTGAAGCGCTCTACTTTGTCACATCATACAAGCTAAGTTTCACTTAAGGCTATGGGAACAAGATCTAAACCCTACAAAGTAGACTGAAGTCTGACTTCACATCTAAAGGCTACTTCTTTTCTTGAAATCAACTTCTCTGTCTAATGTCATCATTCAAGAAAAGTTATATATATAGAAGAAAGCTTGAAAAGAAGAAGATGATGATAACGCAAGAAAGATAACACAAGAAGAATAACAACTTAAAAGGGATTATATAAAAAAAAAAAAATTCAAGCTTGTTGTGCTCATATATTGTTTCAACCTGAATATCCAAGAGACAAATCTTAGCAAAATACAGAACACCTCATATTGTTTATATCCTATCCTTAAAAGTTATCATCTATACCTTTGTCCTTAGCACTATTTGTGTTGTAAATTATGAAGAGAATTAAAACACTTATCTAGACTTGTTGTCTAGGTCTGGAACTAGGAGTGATAAAAATACTTTTTGTAAATCAGGAATGATTAAACTCAGACTAGTCGTGCTGACTAGGAAACCAAGAGTGGGTAGAATATTGTGTAAACCTAGAGAGAAAAAACTCGTGTAATCCTGGAAAAGATTAGTGGAACTCCTTAAGAGTTCTTAAGATAGAATTAGATGTAGCTCAGATTGAGTGAACCAGTATAAAAATTATACTTTATTGCTTTTTCTTTAAACCTTTTACAAAGCCTTTTGAAACATCATCGTATGAACATATTCTTATTTATTATAAAAATCAGCATTTAAACATCTTATAATTTTTATATGTTCTCTTTACAAGTCATTGTTTTGCAAAAGAATTTTAAAAACACTATTCACCCCCTAGTGTTTTCTTGTGTTTTCATATTTTGGAATATACATTTTTGGATTATACATTTTGGAATGTAATTTTTTTAAAAACATTTTGAATTTTGTATTTGTAAAATATTTTCATATTCAAAAATATCTTTCAAATTATACAATTTGGAATGTATTTTTTTAATATATTTAGGATTGTACACTTTGGATTGTATTTTCAAAACCAAAAATACTTTTCGGGTTGCTTAATCCAAAATGCATTTAAAAAATAGATACAAGGATTAACTTTTACCTTTTTATTATGATTTTGATAGTTAATTATTTAGTATTCCGTAAACTTAGACGCGAAATTGGTATTTGTTTTCGTCTCAAACTTTAATACATTTTGATCTCTAAATTTTAAGAATGAATTAATATAGTCTTTTAACCCAACGACATTAATTTTTGTACGTGTTAAATGACTTCTCAAACTAACATTTAAGTTGAAACTGTCAAACGGTGTAAACAACTCAATTGTCGTATAACACGTCAAAAAAATTAAACTCAATTGTGTTAGTAGAAATATATCTATTCATTTTTAAAATTTGAGAACCAAAATGTATTAAAATTTGACTAGAAACAAATTATAATTTTACGTCAAAATTTAAAATTAAAAACATATTTAACCTTAATTTTAATAAAAAAATAATATGGAATTTATGAGATTTATAGAAGTGCATGAAGTAAAAAAAGGGAGGTACACGAACAAACAGTACCCTCCCTACTGGGAACTCTTAGAGTGCATGGGCTTCTAAATCAGATGTTTTTTTTTTTCTAGTTTCGAACATTCTTTAAGCACCTTTATGATTATTGAAAAAGTCCAAATGTTATGGTGAGATTTAAAAATATATTTTGAATTGCATGTTCACAAAATTTGAAGTATATGTTATAATACGTAATTTGAAAATGTATTTAGAATTACTTAATTCAAAATAGTGTTTATATTTGAAAATATGATTTACTAAATTAATGTATTTTAAATTAGAATTTAAAATATGTTTCTGAATTATTCAATTTAAAAATTGATTTTATATTCTAAAATTTATTTCTAAATTATGCAACTTAAAAATGTATTATAAATTCTAATATTTAAAATATGTTCATGAATTATGCAACTCTAACTATATTTTTAATTTTTTTTTATCAGATTGTATAATTCAGAGGAAATTTTTAAATAAATACGATATAAAATATTTCACACTAATTTCATACCTAACTAATTCCATATATAAAAGAAAAAGAAGTATGGGATACATAAAGAAATTATGCAACTTTGATGTTAAAAGATAGATGTAAACAAAAAATTAAAAAAAATTATATAAACATATTTTTAAATATTAAAACATTGAAGGTAAGAAAATTGTACACAATATAAGAAAAAAATAAATTACAACGAGAAAAATAAGATAAAAGTTTTTAGGGACCTATCAAGATGTTGAAAATATATATATATATATATATATATATATATATTTTA